>LPNX010434543.1:83978-100634 GCA_001517045.1 Pseudotsuga menziesii
TAAATACTGAAGTAATTTCTTGTTTCAAGTATTTCTCGTTCATAGAATTTATAAAATCAGAAATTTGTTTTAGTTTCAATTCTGTTAAGTTTTCTTACTGAATTGGACTTATTCTCTTTTCAGATTTACTTATCATCAATTGATAGTTGATTTAGTCTGTTAAACTTGCTCTCAGCTGAGATAGGGTAGTTAGTTAGTTTTAATTTAGTTTAATTTTAATAACTATTAAATATGATTTAAATTAGATTATTTTGTTTATTTTAAGTTTAAAATAGTTCTTTAACCAGAAACTAAAAACAAAACCAAAACAAAACAATGGACTTTCATTAAGAAAGCAATTTTAGGATGATTTAAACTTAAGAACTAACATTAGGGTTAGATAAACTTTAGATTAACATAAGATACATTTTGCTGAGTTTTTATATTCTTCTTAAGAGGATAAATTCAGCTCGTAGCGAGAGACCATAACCTGCGAGATTTAGTCATCCCAAACACACCGAGGGTTGTTTTAAGCGCCTTGTGTGGACTATTTCTCCTTAGTTGGCCCGGGTCAGAAAATCAGGCCAACACCTCCCTCTGGAATTTTGGTACAACTAGATTCTAGAGAAGATAGGTGATGTTATAGTTCATTTTATAGCAGTTGAGGAAGGTTGGGAAGAAAGGATTGATAAAATAATGGAGAGAATTCTAGTTGAGATTGGCTTTATAGAAGGTCCATTGTTGGATTTACATTGCATAGGGAAATCAAGTTTATTCACAAAAAACTTGATTACTAGAGAATTCCTTTTAGATGTGGGTTTTTTCATGGCATGGGACATTCGAGGCAAGCTTATTCCCTCCCCTGTTTAGGGCCCTTTAAAAAAAATAATGGATTAAAAATATAGGCTCAAATGGGTATCTACTTATAGTGGTGATATGTGGAGACAATGGACAAGGTAGATGAGTCATGCAATAAATTAATGGAATGGGAAACTAGAACAAGATCTAAACCAAAGATGGATTTATTTAAGATCAACCCTTAGATTCCTCGTTGCATGAAAAAGGTATGGTTTAACCAGTCTTATCTCTTATTCCTTGGGATATTCCTTGTGATCCTTCAAGTAAAGTGGATCCCTTAAAATTGAATGACTCCCCATCTATATGTGATTATAGGATCTTAGACTCTTATCTCAAGAGCTGGTCTTAGTTTCGAGGATCAAGTTAGGGGGGAGATTTAAATCCTGACTCAAGTCACTCTTTGATCCAGGAGGATAATGGTGGCCACCCACCTATTCCACTTTGACCCACACCATTGTTTCTTTCAGTTTTCCAGTTTCCTTAATTGTAGCACAATTTACTATTTTTGGCAGTTTTCAGGTCCTAAACTTTCGGAGCCGTTTTGAGGCCCTAAATGACGTTTTTTCAGCATGGATGTAGTCCTTGAATAGATATTTCTAACGATGTATCATGCGTGTCAAACTGAGGTAGTATGGTAAAGTTACAACCCCGGGAAATTGATGTACGAAGTTACCCAACGGGGCCCACATTATGGCGTTTCACCTCTTAGGGTTAGGTTTTTGGATGTGTATGGTTTCCATTGTTTCTCAATCATACATAGGCCTTTGAGCCTCATTGTAACACAGATTTCAAAGGCATGTAACCACCACATCTCTTCTCAGAGATAAGTTATCAGCACTCTAGCTAGTTTATTTCCATTATGTATGTAAACAAGTTTCAGTTCTTTGATTAATGAAATGAAGTGTTATTTCCGCTGCATCTTTGTTTCTATGGTTATATGTGTATTATGTTGTGTTTATGCATAAATCCAGATCACTCTTTAGGTGTGGATAAGTCTAATCCTTTAGGATTAGATCATCCCTTAGATTTGGATAATAAAAAAAGGAACTTTATTATGAAGAATGAAAACCTTCAAGTTAGTGAGGAATCCTTTGCAATTCCTGCTAAATCCTCAAGATAGAAGGTGCATCATCCTCAGACTCTTGTGAAATCCTCTAACCAACTAAGTTCCAAAACTGAAATGGAAGAGGAACTTGGTGGAATTAAAGGGGATTTAGCACCAGATAAATGATTAACCACATGTGTCAGAAAAATATCCCATATTAACTTGGCCAAATCCAAATCATAGAAAAAGATGCAAGAAGGAAAACAATGAACCATTAACACAACTCTTAGAGTGAGGAAAGTCAAGAATGTTGTTTCCAAATGATCTTTGTCTCTTTCAATGCTTGACGGATTGGGGGTTCCCACAAACATCTAGCTCTCAAAAGAATGTTTGATTTTTTAAGCATGATTTAGTTATGATTCAAGAAACAATGTGTTATGGACAAAAAAATGCTTGATTTATTTTCTTACATTTTAAGATATTGGAGTATTAGTTTAGTGATGTTGTTGGTTAGTCTATGTTGGAACGAGGGAAAAAAACTGAAGTGATAGATGAGATTCCAAGATAACATTGGCGTCGATAGACATCATTTTCACTTAAGCATAGCAAGCAAATATCAATGAGATAATGATCCACAACACAATGATGTATGATATACTAATAAAAGAGGAACATCTATAAATATATTTTGGTAGATAACCAAACCAACTATAATGGGACCACATAGCTCAAATTGACCAGAATTTTCCATAAAAAGTGGATATGGAATCCTCGGTGGACATGGTCAACTCAAATAGTAGTCGGTCGATCGACTCCCTCAATATGACAAGTTGAGGTTTACTAAGAACCTATGGTTCCAATAAACCTCCATAATTACATAATATTCCCCCTTAATTTGTTGTGAACTACAAATGTTGATCAACCACAATACCGTAACATTTCTAAAGAAAATATGAGAATTTGTCACCATCAAACTCATCAAAATCAAGTATAGTAATACTCCTAGAAGAATTTTGAAAACAATTCCGCATCAATCATCTAATCCATCCATAAATCGATCAAATAAGATTCCAAATTGTTGGCCAAAATAGTTCCAGTCGATTAATCGACTATACAACAACACAACACATTCCACTTGACTAGTTTACTATACAAGAATACAACAACAATAACTAGTCTTTGTCCATCAATCAACCATTGATCATTAATTGCAAGCAAATAAGCCTTAAAGCAACCCAATAAACAACTTAGTTAAGCTCACTAATTGATTGACAACTCAAGTTAGGTTTACATATCATTAATTCCTCCCCCACCCCCAAACACAACTAATAGAATATAATAACAAACAAATATCTCAATCGAAACTCAGTCAACTGATACCATTGGTTGAACCACAGTTGACTGTACCAAAAAGGATTAGCAACAAGAAAGAGGAGAATTTTGTTGTACAATCAAATAAATATATCTATAAGAAGTCCTCAAACATATTTGCAACCAATTCTGTGACTATTCATCAATTCAAACACAAGTAATTTCGGTAGTCGATACTGGTCCACAGTGTGTCTTTCATGTCTTTTCCGTAAAGTTTTGAAAGCATAACTATTGTCTTTCTAAGAATACTTATTTATGGGAAAATAAGTTCCTCTAATTCTTATGTTGAGGATGATGATATGGCAAGGATTTTTGTTTCGGTTGAATAGAGGATGTAGGATCAGGTTCTGGTTCACTTACTATTGTAGAACAACCATGTATATCAACAAATGTCATCTGCAATAACATTTTCAAATTACGAACAACCAACTCATCAATATATTTAACATTATTAAACAATAGTGGGTTGTTCTTCCAATGATGTAGTATGAAATCCTCATGCAACAATTAAAAATTTATTGGTGTTAGCAAAGCTAGGTGTATGCAGTAAGGTAAGAGCATCATAATTAAGACCTGTTCTAGGTGATTTAATGTTAGGGGTAATTGGGACAACAATACCCAATGCATTCTTTCCAAGTCCTCTAGTATATCTCATTGTTTAACATATGGGATCCAACTAGTAATGTGTTTCTCAAAGCTAGGAGAAATAACATCACTAGTAGCCAACAAAGCATGTGAAGGTGTACACACATGAATATCACCTTTATTTCAAACAACTAGGATACAAAGAAAGGCATCAAAGGTATAATAATAAACCATTGAATCAGGACACTTAACAACATCACTTTGCAATCAACTAATTTTTGTCTCAATGTTCTATTTGCAATCTTGCAATCGCTCAATGGTTTCATCTTTCTCAGTCAACTACAACTACAAATAATCATACTATATTCTTTCAAAGAATGATATTAATTAAATAACCTATTATTGTCTTCTTTAAGAGGATCTTCTTCTTCACGAAGCTCATTAATAGAGGTCTGCAGGTGGGTAACCCCATTTTCTAGATAGGAATTGGTGTCTTCCATTCTACTTAGTTTTGTCTTTAAGGTAGTCATTTATGTATGAGAAAAGGATTTAACTTCCTCCTCCAAATATTCAACTAAATCTAACTTATCTCAAAATTCATCCACAAAATTCTAGAATATGGTTTCCATAGTGTTTTCCATGGAATAAATCTTCTTGGATTTTCACCACTCTAAAAAACAACAGTTTGAAAAGGGGAATCATCCAATCCATTGTGGGTCCCATCCATCTAATAAGTACTCAAAACAACCCAATCACCACTACTTCCATTACCTGACCTCACCATCCCATCCTCTGTTGCGGTATCTCAAGGCGTTGGCTATACTAACCTAACCACATATATAACCCATAAGTGGCAGTGTCAACTACATCAACCAAGCTTCCCCAATAGGCACCCACTAGTCATCATCACACATCTAGGGGAGTGCTCGGAACAACCCTCCCACGACTCCAGGTTTCAGGGTATAAACAGTCAAAAATGCCTCCAACCCCCATGATAGTACTAGGGCCATCACCCTAGATCAACTATATTGTTCCATCAATGTTCTAAGGTGTTTTTTCATCATATAACGACCACTTTGGGCAAATTGTGATTTCTGTCAAAACTCACACTCGCCCACAAGTCATAAAATATTGGAATTCACCATTAAGTCACATGAAAACCGATATCGCAAATCATATCAGTATAATGACAACATATAATACACAACCATCTCATAGTTGATCCATTTGTATGTCAACTCAAATAACCATATACATTTCTCATGCATAAATATATCTAACTATTCCAACTGATAAGACATTTTAAAAACTGATATTGAAATAACCATGTATGTCATCTTTTGCATCACATTACCTGTCACACCCCCGGTTTTGACCTCATTTGCATGATGTATATATATGTAATTAATCGTGGTGGGGAGCTAAAGGAAAAATCCCCACCATCGATTTGGTTGTGAATGTTTCGGCAATAGGGATAGTTATCGATGGTATGCCGTGCTATCCAGCACATTATAATTCGGCATCATGTAACCATGCACATCAAATAAAATAAACCACAACCAGCTACGGCAATGCAACGTTGAATGAAAAGGGCATGATTCCAAAGGATAAGGGGGGGGGGATGTCAAACCTTGGTTATGGGGGAAAAACCCATGTGTTGCCACTTTGTTTTGTTTGCCACCTTTCTTGTTTCACCAACCTCTTCAATGTCTTGACTTTGTTAGTTAAGGGCAGTTATTGCATGAGGAAACGTGGGCATGGGAAAACGTGGGTTTTGGCAGGCTGCTGTCAGTTTGGACGGTACGCATGCCCAGTGGAGAACCTTCGCTTCTCTCATGCCGGTCTTCATTCTCCCATGATCTGTTCCTCCTCACGCAGAGCCGTGGCCTGTTCCTCCTCACGCAGAGTCGTGGCCTGTTCCTCCTCACGCAGAGCCGTGGTCTGTTCTTCCTCACGTGGAGGGAAAGTCTGTTCATCCTCGCGCACAAGCAAGAATTTGCTCATCCTCACGCAGAGGTCGGATTCTGTCTTCCTCACGCGCTGGTCGGGGGTTCCCTCTTTGGTTTTGCTCATGCAGCGAGCTGGGAGAGCAGCCTCACGGCATGAATTTCTGCTGTGTATGCGGCTTGCTGTTGATTTCACCCACGTTTTGGGTTATTGTTATTCTTCCCACGATTTTCGGATGTGGTTGTGAGTCCGATTTCTTCTTCAATGGTGGACTGCGTGTGTGTTTCTTCCCTGTTTGCATGGGCTGTGTCATTCTCCAGCATTTGGGTTGAGGAGTTGTGTGCTGTGGGTTCGTGGACGTTATTGTTGGCTGTGGTGTCCCTGTTTTGTGGACTGTGTAGTGTTTCCATTATTCATTGTGAATTGGGCTGCTGACATACCCTGGTTTGGGTGTTGTTGCTGAGTTGTTTTGGCCACGTTAGGGCCAAGAACAACTCTGTGTTGTCTTGTGGACTTGAGCTGAGCTCACCTTTTGTTGGGATTGTCCCTGGTCGTCTTCGCTTCTTCACAGGTCTGTGAAGGGTTGTTTTGCTGCTGGTATGCAGTAGTTGGTCTTCGGACTGTGCTGGCTTGGCCGATCTGTGGATGGCCTGATAAACCTAGTGGTGTTGGTTTGGCGGAGTGTGTCCCCTTGGCTATGTGTAAGCCTGCAATTGACCCTTAGTCCTTGAGGAATCATGCCCAGCTCGGGGGTGGCAGCGTTGCTGAGAGATTGATGAGCACGTTGGCCTATGGTTGGGTGGAACGTTGCAGCGATGTAGTTGGTTGCGGGGCAAGTTCTTCATCAAAAGATAAGTGTTGTTGTACTTCATCTCTGCAATTATATTGATGTTTAATGAATTATAATGAACATGGGGATGCTGGAATGTATATGTTTGCTTCCGTTGTTTGATTAAATAATTATGCATCTGTGTACGCTTGTATGTTTATGCATCTTCGCATGCATTATGTTTAAGCTTTGTAAGTTAATTTCAGCATTGATCTCTTCTGTTCATGTTCATGGGGCTGTTTGCCCGGTTGCATTGGTGTTCGTCGCGTCCTCTTCGCCGGTCTGAGGGATGGGGACGTGACATTACCTTTGTTTTATATTCAATGTATAGTTTTAAACCTAAGTCATTGAACACGTCCAAATAGGCCAGTGTGTCTTGTGTCATCGTGTTAGACACATACACGTCCTGACACGGTGTCGGACACTTGTTTTGGACGTGTCCTGTTTTACGACACGTCCAAAACACGTGTCCAAAATTGTGTCAAGACGTGTCCCGAAATTATGACACCGTGTCCCTAAAACATGACACTTCTAACCCAAAAAAAATTGTAAAAAAACAATTTTATCGTCATTCATTCACATTTTTTAACGAGGATTGAGCCCTAAGAGGGGTTTTTTTGCAGGTGAAGAGCATAAGAAGGTTTTTTATCTTGATCTACCCCATTTTGAATTTTCCAGTGGTGTTCCGACATTTATGTAATACATTTTGATTTTGATGACTTAATAAGAATTTGATTTTGATGACTTAATAAGAATTTTTACGAGTCTATGAGAACCCACTGCACCGATGGAATTATAGCCCCCCATGTTTGTGATCCTTCTCTTTCTTTGTCTACAATTTGTGATGTATTTTATTCTCCCATATGCATTTACATATTACATTGTTTAGCTCTTAGTTGTGATGTATTTTTAGTATTCTTATATGTACATTTACATGTTACATTGTTTGGTTCTCAAACTCAAATCAAGTCAAGGAGCACGCCAACAAGTATTATGTGAGGGCATATTCCACAAACAACATCACAAGGGGATTCATTTCACATAGGGGAGGTTACCCTTTATTTCTATTCCTACCCATGACATTTAGTCTATGTGGCATCATCATTGTAAGTGGCATAATCTAAAATATAAAGGGTGTTTAGTAATGGAAACGTATAATAATAGGGTGTGCCCCCCATCCATGTAATCTAATAAATAGAAATAGTCCTATTTTGGTTGGCTTTTTTACGCCTCTCGAGGGCATCCAATAGTGAGTGCAAAGGAAGCCAATCACCAACCTTTTTTCCCTTGTATCAATAGTGGATTGAGATCTATCCCTTTTTGCTAATGGGGGTTTGAGTTAGGTCTATCATTAACATATGCATTGTGATTTGTGAATTTGTAATGCGTATTGATTATAATTTCTATAGAATATTTGTAAATGTTCTAGTTTCTACAAAATTTTGGATATATATATATGTGTGTGTGTGTGTGTGTGTGTCTTAATTTCGGCGGTTGTCGTGTTCATGTCGAACACTAGTATTCCCATGTCCTCAGTGTCCTGTGTCTTCGTGTCAGGTGACTTAGTTTTAAACTAATATAGAAATAGTACTTCCTTCCACATGCAATATGCATAATCAAATGACATACATAACTATCACCATTGTGAAAATAATATGATAATTTCCATTTATGGTTCATACATAAGAAGGTCCACATGTTCACATAAAAACAAGATTAATCAATGCAACTCAAATTCCAACACTTAATAACAAAATATAAGTGCTCACTAATTCTCATTAAAGTTTAATTATTAAATGTGCACTTCTTGAGATGTCCCTAGGACTGGTATACGATGTTGAGCTATTCAACTGGTGAACAATCCAATGTCAATTTTGATTGGTAATAAAGGAAAGATCAACATGGTTTATTGGCATGTATGGAAAGGAACGAGAAAGAACTACCTACGTCCTGCATTCCTTATTCCCCCTAGTCAGTATACTGGGGGTTCATTTTATAGATAGTAACCAATGTCTATAGGGTAACCACAATCGATGATGACTTTTTTTGATAAAACACAATAAATATACAGAATATATAATAAGAAGTAATATTATTCAGCTGGATCAATTATGGGGCATTACATTCATTTTGACCAATAATAACTATTTTACTAAGTAAACCAAAGTTATCCAGGTTAAAATTGAAAAGGATGAGCATGTTAGATTTTTCTTTAAAATTAATATGTTTTCCAACTTTGTACTACCTTTTTACTATTATTTATGATAATGGCCCTGCTTTTATTTCGGATAAGTTCGTTGAATTATATAATAAGTTTAAATATGCATTCTACTTCCTCTACTTATTACCTACAAGGGAATGTCTAGAATGTCGGACTACGACAAATCGTACCCATGAAAAAGAGTTTTAGCTTGTTTGTGGACAATGACTATAATGAACATCAAGCTCGAACTTCCCTCTTTGCAACTAAGACGTAATACGTTGTTGGTTTTGGAGAGATGAAAAGTGCATTACAAAACTTGACATCGAGGAAAGATATTGTTTCTTTGAATCAAGGGAACTAGCAACCTCCCAGGGATATACCTAATAGCCCGCAAGTCAGATATACCAGGAACTTGTGACTTATGGTTAAGAAGCATTTCGATAAGAAAACTAAATCCAAACCCTTCATAGTTTAGCAATGTGTCTTCTTGTGGGATTATATCCTTATAGTTTAGCAATGTGTCCACTGTGGGATTATATCCTTGCTAATAAGGATAAACATAAAAAAAATTAGGCACTGGATCATTGTATATGTCCTTGGAAATGTTCTTATAGATTAAATGACAAATCATTGATAATTATCTATCTTTGGAAATGTTCTTATAGACTAAATGACGATAAAGAATAATTGTTCTCAAGCATTGTGAATCCTATTATCTAGTTGATTCTTGATGGGCTCTAAAATTGTCATTTTTAATGATTTTATTTTTTAGTAATTTTATTGTATATTCACCCACAATTTAGTACATCTACCTTTAAAACGATTATCTTTTACATTATTTTAACGTAAAAGAATCCTAATCTATTAGTTTTGATATATTAAATGTAATATTGTACAAATGGTAAGCATTATAGTATTTGTTCTACGCTTCTTATGTTAATGAGTTCGGCATTGGACTTGATTTTTAATAATGAATCAGTACATTTGCACGACTTACCTTTGTCTTTTAGCTTTTGTTGATTTTGATGTCTGAATTGATGATGAACAATGGTTCACTAATTTACAACTTTTTTATAACATGTTTTAAATTAAAACAAACTAATTTATAAATAATATATTAAAATAATTATTAGTCTAATATATATGTACTAATTCTCTTAATAAATTGAATTTGTTTTAAATTTAAAACATTACCAAATCATGTTGAAATTTTACAATTCACAAAAAGAACAAAAAAAACGGTTCCTTTATCATTCTTATATATTGTCAAAGTTATTTAAAATTCATTAGCAAAGTTCTATTTATTTACCCATTAAATTTGAAATACTAGAATATCATTAGATTATTTTGGGCGATATTAATAATGTTTTAATATCTTATACGATTTTGGTTTTATTTTGAAAATCTACTGCATGACCTGGCATGAAGATTGAAGTTGACTTGCAAAGATTTCAAGCAGCCACTTGGAAGATCAAGTCCGTTGCCTAGGGACCAGTCAATGAGTCAGTACAATCAAAGAAAGAATGAGTCGCCACCATTGCATAACATATTGTGGACGTTGAGGATTCTAGCACCCATTTTGGCACTTGATCTGGTAGTGATGTTTTCCGTCATCTCTTCAGAAAGCAAAATTCGGGATCAATTTCTAAGCAATCCATGAGGAATCTAGTGAAACCGTTAGAAACTCACTTCCCAAATATGGTTATTTAACCCTAATTGTAAGGAGTTTTTTTAATTTCTAAACAAATTTAAAGAAAAACATGCCTGAACATACATGATTTTTCTAGAATTAAAGTTGCGGCCGGTTTGTAAAATTAATAATTTGTTGAGGGATTTGATTCTATCCTTCCCCACTGTCTTTTCATGTATAAATTCAACCTTAGAGGTAGGCAAAAAAAAATTTACATGCAGCAGAGTAATAAATGCTGCGACTGCTGCATTGTGGACTGTTAGATCTCAACTTGTTTGAGATCCAACAACCCACAATACATCCGCCATAGCATTTATTACTATGCTACATGTTGAATATTGTTCGCCCTTAGAGGTATGGAAAACATCTTCAAGCAGGTAGAACAATATGATTTCATGTCATTTGATCTTTGTGTCTCGAATTTGAATTGATGTGATTTTCTTTACTAGTTCTATAAAGCTATTGTTTTGAAAAAAATTTAAAGTTCTCTTTATGTTTCAAGATTACAATTTTGGAATCGATCAACTAGATGATATTCAACTCTTCAATTGAAAATCTAAACTCAAATCTTATTATTGATGCTCTAGTTTGATTTCGGGAAATTCACTTTGCAACTAGTTTTTATCGCCATTCAGTTTTTGAGTTTTCATTATCTTGGTTCAATGAACTTTCAGTAATTTTGTTGGGTTTACTTCTTGTCATTTTCCAAATTAAGTTCTTAGCTTGACTTTTGATTTGAATTTGAGTGATAGGATCAGTTTGAAGTTTGGTTTGGAAATTTAAACAGAATTGCTTTGAATAATCTTATATTAATTTGATTGGTTTTGTTGCTTGTTTTGATTTATTTATAGAATTTGCAAAGCTAAACTAGAGGTTATTTTCACATTGCGAAATTCGGTCTCTTTTAGTGTCAATCGGGTATTAGTTGTTGTTTGGTGTGGATTTAGATTTAATTTCTCTTGTTTCTTTTTTATTTGAAGTAGGGAAATCTTTGGTGACAATTGAATTTAATCATCTTAAAGCTTTTGCATTCGAATTTTCTAGTAATTTCAATCACCAAGGGAGAGATTAATGACCTAACTCGGAAGATATGGTCACCCTATAACAAGGTTCTTCCCTAGGTGTTGGTCTATTCTTGTCCGCTTGTTCTATTTCTAAGTGTGATTGTCTGCATTAAGTTAGCCTAGACTAGACTTTGATCCTACACATATAGTGCTTGTGCCTCAAATTTTACGAGCCTCAGGTTGACAAGTGTTGAAATAGATAGCATATATTTTACTAGACAATTCTATCAACAAAAAAAAGTTGTAGAGAAAAAATAATAATAACAACAAAATTAATAAAAGAAATTTTGATAAAAAAGAAAAGAAAAAATAAATAAATTTTGAGTTTTATGTTCATTTCTTTATGTTTCGGCTCTAATTTTTATATTCTACTTTATTGTTTTCAGTTTTTGTTTTTTCCTTTTTCATCTTTTATTTTTTCTGCATTTAATTTTGTGTTTCTTAGTTGTATTGCTTCAAGTTTATGTTGCTTCATTTGTTGATTACTTTATTTTACTTAGTTTAGTGCCTTTTCCAATGGTTCTTCTTGACTCAAAGGAATGTGATTTCTCATTGAAAATTTCAATTTTTTATTATGATAAGCTATGGTAGATCTTTTGTAACAATAAATGTAAGATCATAATTTTAACCACCATTTCAAACACCATATACTCCCATTATGGGTGAAGTACAAATGGTAGAATGAGAACTTGAAGATATTCCCTTCATTTTCTCATCTTTCCATTCACTCTCTTTGTAGAGTTATAACTTTGCATATGTGATATCATTATTGTCTTTTCAACAACAATACAAAGTGTGGTGTGTGACTATGGGTCGATGTATATCACCTTTCTCTTCAAATTTTCTCAAGCATTCTATCTCATTAATTTGTGAAGCCAAAGTTTCTAATTCATTTCCCTAAACACAAAAGGCTCTCACCGGAGTTTCCATGTGTTGACCACTTTTCTAGTCAACAATCTTGAATCACAAGCATTGTGAATTCTAGCCATTTTTTTGCTAATTCAATATTTATCCTTGTCCAATTTAAGCTTGTAACCTTGTAGTTTCAACATGTCTTAGTGCATTCCTTGTTATTGGATTCCCTCTTAACCCTTTCTTCTAACTTACAGTACTCAAGATGGGACACCACCTAGCTATATGGAAAGGATAAGGTCATGCAGTGGTTGACAACATAAAGGTGGAGATGTTATATCTCATGTAACTTAATTTTGTTCTATATTTTGTTATGATCACAATTGTATATCATGGGTGCATCTATTTTATTTTTGTATCATCATATGGAGATGATTATGGTTTATATTTTTTCCAGTATGTATCCATGATCATGTGATTAGCATCATTTTGATAATGTATGTTCCCAACATGGGAAGGCAGTGTTGTCATTGGTTGAGATAGTTTTGGTTGTTTATTTTGGTGGGCTTGTGGTACTTTCACATCATCCTAACAATACCCTCATAAAGAAAACATGGTTATTTCCATATGTGTGTGTGCGCACATGCACATGCATGTAGAATGGAGGTTGGCAATGAGGCATATATATGTTCATGTAGGAACAAGGATGGTGATGAGGTGTTGGTTTTATCATAGTGTGCATTGTATGATTTTGATCCAAACCAATTGGTTTTGTTCATCATGTGCTAGTTATTGATGTATTATTCTCATGTGCTAATAACGAAAGGATTCTAACCTTGAGATTGATTTGTTTAGTTACATGGACCTTTGGCACCTATCATTGGTATGTACATTTGATATTTGCATGTGTTGTAATGTTATAAGAGGACTTGGTTTTTCATCATTGGTTACATAGCCTTATCAATTGATAGTACCCTTATCAATTGATAGTACCACGTGTGTCTATTGGAAATTTTATTGACTAATGATAATGGTAGAAATTTTGAGAGGAATGTGATTTAGCAGATGAAGTGATTGTGTTCTTTTAAACTTCCCTAGAAAACTTTTGATCCCACCTAATTCATGGGGTATATTTGCAGTTGTTGTAAGCTATGTAAAGTGGGTTTTTTTACATTGATTATTAGTAATGACAAGCCTTACAATCCTTGAGATTTTTTGTGGGGTTATTTGGAATGAAAAGTACTACCTCTCCATCATAATAATGGCCACAATGAGCAACAATTAATGTTGCATGCAATTATGGTTAGCCTTTTATGATCCTAACCCTTCATTGAGATTGAATGGTCCATGTCTATTGCAGTATTTTGATGCCTTACACACATCCCATGCTGACTCTTATTCTTGCATTTGGTTTTTGCTTGGTTCTATTTTCAAACTTTGCACAGTTCATTGAACCATTCCTTGGTTGTTGCATATCTCCTTGGTGTAATTGGTCTTTGATTCCTTAAGAAGCAAGCTTTGTGGTTGGTGGGTTCATTAAGCATTGGATTGGTTATTCGGATCGACTGCACTTTGAGCTTGGATGTTTTTAGTGGTTTGGCCACTTGTGTTTGGACAAGGTAGTCACAATCTTATATTTTAAATCCTTCTCTAATTGCTTGGCTGCCATTGATTAATGAATTCTTAGGTGGTTGTTTTCTTTCCATCCCAAGTGATGCCCAATGAGCTTGAAATTTAAGAATGATACCTTCAAAATTGCTTAATTTAGTAAAGCTTAGGATCCTTAGGTGTGAATGAATTCATTGTGAAAGAAGGTGGAAGGAGAAAGAAACAATTCAGTGTACATTGATCAAACATTCATGGTGAAATTGAATAACTAAGAGACAAAATTGGTCAGCATAACATTACATCCATTATCATTAACTTGTGTGTAATACAATGGTGATACAATAGGAATAATCTGAATCCACTAGGTATGATTTGAATTCACCAACTTAGATTGACTCCAGTGTTAACTCAATGTGATAAAATCACCACTAAGAGCTCACTAATCTAACTCAAGACAACTAAATCAGTTCACAATCATTTAACTAAACAGGGTAGGTAGGAAAATGTGCCTAACCTCCTTGAATCAAGGAAATGTGGTGCTAAACTAACTCGAGATGAACTAACTAATGCCCATATGAGGATAACTCAACATAGACTACGGTGAACTGATGGTCAGACTCCCATGACTTAGTGCGGGTTCCTAAATGATACGGATTGGTCTCTAGAGCTCTTGAACCATGCAAACTGATGCATCAAGTGTTAGGTGGGCCCCATATGAGTTCCCCATGGAACTAGTGAGGTGGCAACATACTCCCAAGCTAGGAAATGACAATTAAACTATGGTGGTCAAAGGGAGGATTATAATTAATCCTAACACCCCCCTTAATCCTAAATTGGACAACCTGGGCCTTGAAAAATAAGACCAAATCTCACCCATACAATCTAATGCAAAAATAACTTATCAATAAACCGAAGAAATGGGGAAAACCTCATGGGAAACCCCCCGGCTCAAAATGAATAGGAAAACTAGGAACAATATCTAAATCAAACCTTTACACCAAGAAGAGATCTGAGATAGAAAAATATATTTTCAATGAAATATTTGGTGAATATGTCTACAATATGCTCCTTTGAAGGGTAGTAATGTAGAATGATAGCTTTACTATGCACTAGTTGCCGGATGTAGTACATGTGTACCTCAATGTTATTGGTATGTTGCTTCTGTACTGGATCACTGGATATCTTGATTGCACTTTGATTATCACAAAAGAGGTCTATTGAAGGAGAAGTGTAAATGCCAAACTCCATCAAAATCCCATGTAGCCAAACTTCCTGAATAGCTATATTCACAGCCCCCCGATACTCTGCCTCAGCTGAAGAGAGAGCAAGAGTTGTTTGCTTCTTGCTTGACCAGCACATTGGTCCAGATCCTAACATGAACACAAATAATGATGTATATTTCTTGTCGGTACTATCACCAGCCCAGTCTAAATCAATAAAACCAATCAGATCTAGTTGTGCACCAACATAATAGTGGATCCCGAATTCCCTCGTACCTTACACATAATGCAAGATGAGCTTTGTTGCTTTCCAATGCAGCTCATGTGGCTCACGCATGAATATCGCAACAACACTTACAGCATAAGATAAATCTGGCCTCGAATGGGTGAGGTACAATAAGCTACCAATCAATTGTCTGTAGAGTGTACTATTAACCAATGGTGTGGAACCACCTTCTTCCAACCTGATGTCAAATAAGAAGGGAAAGGGTGTTGCTTTACAATCAGTCATGTGGAATATTTTGAATAAGTTTCCTATGTATCTGGACTGTGTAATCATGATCCCTTAAGCTTTTTTATTCGCCTCAAGGCCAATAAACTTCCTTAGCAACCCTAGACCAGTCATGGAGAATTCCTTGCACAAAGCAGACTTGATATCACTCAATCCAACAGTTGAGCCACTAGTAATGAGAAAGTCATCCACATATAAAACAATCAACAGTAAGCAACCTCCTTTTCGTTGCATGTAGACATTGCAGTCAGACTTTCACCTCTCGAATTTTTATGGCAGTAGGAAGGAATCCATCTTGGCATATCATTTCTTTGGGGCTTGCTTGATCCCATAGAGAGATTTCCTCAGTTTACAAACCAAGGAGGAATCTTCAGTGTACCCATCAGGTTGTCTTATGTAGATCTCTTCTTCTAGGTCACAATGTAGGAAGGCACTCTTCACATCCATGTGATGTACCTCCCACTTCTTCGAAGCTACAATGGCCAGAACCAACCTTATGGAATCCATTCTTGCAATAGGAGTGAATGTCCCATTGTAGTCCATCCCATGAACTTGTGAGTGTCCCTTTTCCACTAATTAAGCCTTTTACTTGGTAGTGGATCCATGAGTTGCTAGCTTGGTCTTGTAGATCCATTTGCACTGAACTAGATTTCTCCCAAGAGGTAAGGAGACAAACTTCCAAGTCTAGTTGTCTTGTAGCAAATCAAACTCATCCTCCATGGTTTCCTGCCATCTTGGATCATGGAAAGCCTCCTTGTAGGACTATGGATCTTGTTGGTAATAACTCCCAATTGATTATTATTCCAATGCAAATGCCTATATTTATACAAATCACATGGCGGTTGGGTTTCACCTTCCGCTCATCCTGTTTGGCTTCCTACTATTTATTTATTT
>LPNX010434543.1:102826-175585 GCA_001517045.1 Pseudotsuga menziesii
AATACATCATTCTTTCTCAACAAACGAAGACTGTTATAATTTAGATGACCAAATCTTGCATGCCACAATGAACTAGATGACATATTACCTTCTCCATGCTGAGAGAGGTAGGCATAGTTCTGAAATCTTGCGGATGAACCCTTGAGCTTCAGCAGCTTTCCATCTTCGTATCCAGTCATGATGACTTGGTTGTCAGAGGACTTTCTTATTTCAACGATTCCATCAAACATGTGGATGGAATGGCCTTGCTGTCGAATTTCCACCATGGACAGCAGGCTTCTCTGCAACTCTGGAAGATAGAGAACGTTCTTCAACAAGAAATCAGGGAATCCAGGCATCTTCAGTCGAATGGTGCCCATTCCCTTTGGTTTAATACTTGACTTATCTGCAAAGTAAACTATGCCATCTATTATTTCATTCAGTTCTTCAAAACAGTCTTTTCTAAATGTCATATGTGATGTTGCACCAGTATCAAGCAGCTAACAATCTTTGTAAGATGAAAGAGAAGTCATTTCATTAAATCCAAGATTACAATGTGCAACAATACAAGAATCAGAAGTTTTACTAGCATCTTGGTCATCTTTCTTCTGGTTGTGCTTGTCTTTGATGGAATCCCATGAAGCCCAACACTGATCTGATGTGTGCCCAGTCTTTCCACAACGCTTGCACTGCAAATCTGATCTTTTGGTGAAGTTCTTTCTGCCCCTCTGCCTCTCTTGCTGCTTTCTCCTTTGGGATGATCTTTGTATTGGTCTTTGGCATGGTTCTTTGCTTTTTGAGCAAAGCAAAGTGATTCTCCAGTAGGCTTGGTTGTCTTCTTACCAAAGGCTTTCTCTCTGTCAACTATCTTTTCTACCAGGGTGTCAAATGTTAGTGATTTGAACTTGTCACTAGCTTGCAATGACTCAAGATAGTTGGAGTGAGTAGGATACAAAGATTTTACAAATGCTGCAAGAGGAAGATCTGGTTTCATACCAGAGGCTTGAATCTTGTGCATGATGGCTTTGATTTCAGAGGCAACTAACATAGGATCATTCTCTTTTACTTCAAGACTGAATAATTTTAACATTAGTTGAATAACTTCCATTTCACTGTGTGAATCATACAGTTCTTTTAATGTTTTTAATGCTTCAAAACATGATTTTGCAGGCAATATGTGCTGGCTCACCTCTTCACTGACAGTGGCAGTGATTACAGCTAAGGCTTTCTTGTCTTTTGTTCTCCAAATGGCCTTCTCTTTCTCGGAATCTGGAGGTTCAGGGTCTGTGGTTATGGTCTTTCTGGCTGCTGTCTCTATTGTGGTGCCTTCACAAATGCCGTCCCAAAGGTCATTGTAGATGAAGGCAGATTTGATCTTCCTCCACCAGTCTAAATAGGTGTCTTTTCCGGTGAGAGTGGCACCGACTATAGATGCTATAGATTGCATTATTACAACTGTGAGTGTAATTTTCAAAGAGAAGTAAAAAATAATAACCTTGCAGGTCTACAGTCTCTGCCAAGGTGAATACAATGCAAGTTTATAACAAATATATCAGTAGATACAAAATATATCACTGCATACATAGGCTTCTTTATATCAGACACTAGCAATCAGTCAGCATAATCTACAGCATACAACATTTTCACATATTAGTCTTAGTATTCAGTCTCTAAGATTGGTCTGCAATATATCAATCTCAGTCTTCAGGCTTAGCAAGAATACTTTTCAGTCTTCACAGTTTGGACAAGGGGATCGACAATCAAGAACACCACAGCTCGTATCTCAGCTTCACATTATCCTCCAGCGAACAATCTTGTTATAATAACAAAACCAAATCCATTTTGTTATAATAATAAAAAAACCATAAACCAAATCAGTCTTCAACAAGAAATTTCACTGCTCTCACAACATAATATATATGTATGATCAGACTCCACGCAGTCTTCGATTTGTTGCAGCTCTCACAACACAGCTCCTTAACGCAGCATAGAGGACGCAGTTCCTCAACGCAGCAAATACTTCAATACTTCAACTCAACGCAGCTCCTCACCACGCAGTCTTTACAACAGTCTTTACAACAGTCGCAGCAAATATGCTCTCATCTTCTCCAAAAAATCACAACCACAAATGGCTAGACGACTTCAATCTCCAGCACTCTCTCATGAAATCGCAGCTCTAGATTTCAATTGCAAATGATCTCTATGCAGAAAAAATTAGGGTTTCCCGTACAGCAAAGGGAGGTCACTCACATCTGAAGGCCACGACTCTCAAGATACAATATTACATAAATACATCTGCAAGCATACATTATCAGTCTTCAGCGCATACATCTGCAAATACAATAGAATGCACAGCGCAGTCTCAAACTCCAGCAATTTAATAATACATACAAAAGCGCTCGAGGGGAAAAATCTTGTCCAATGAGACAATTGAAAAATCAAATGGGAGTCTGCTGACCGCACTGACGTTTAATTTTGTGGTTGGTGTGCACTAGGGTTGTGCTATGATGCAACGCTCAAGCAAGGCTCGAAAACCAAATCCCAGTTCTATGAACCACATATCAAGCTTGAGAACCCTATTACCATGCTGCTGTAAATGATCTGTCCCCGAAAATATACATTTAATAGATACAGATACAACACTTAAACTGATCGATTGTGTATGTACACAGATCAGAGCGTACACCACACTACAACTTCGAGCCAAAACGACGGGAAACTGTAAATATTGACAAAGTGTTGTAGTTATTCTAAGTGCCAGTTTTCTGATTCCGAGGGAAAGGCTTATCGTAAATATACAATCCACCACAGACTTAAACTCTTCTCAGCTCAGAAAACACAGTTTTCGATTCTCAATTCATAAATTAGGGTTTCACGTGGAGGAGGAGTAACGCATGCAGGCAGGAGAGACTGGCAGGCAGCTCTGAAAGAGCAGAATGGCAGCGCTCTGATAACACAGGGAGAATGGCAGGCATGCAATGCAGCCAGGAGTTATGGCAGGAAAATAGCCAGGCTCTGATACCACTTGTTGGTAATAACTCCCAATTGATTATTATTCCAATGCAAATGCCTATATTTATACAAATCACATGGCGGTTGGGTTTCAGCTTCCGCTCAGCCTGTTTGGCTTCCTACTATTTATTTATTTATTTATTTACATTATATAACCCTAACGGATTATATTCTAACAGATCTAACCCCAACATCATGAAGCACCTCTTTAGGAGAAGTGGATCTATATGGCAGAGTGCAAGTTTTTCATCATGGTATTGAGATCGTGTTCTTCTTCTATCATCTTGATCCCCAACACTATTCCCAGTAGCTTCAATGAGATTTTGGCCCCATTTAGACCTTTGGTTTGGGGAAGGTGTTGGATCTAGATTTGGATCTACTTGAGGTTGATTGTCAATATCAAGATATTTATCATCTTGGCCCTCATTTTCGGACTTTGAATCTGAAATATTAGTTAATACATCATCATATGCAAATGGAATTGATTGAGTAATTATACCTTCTTGTTCTTCATCTAGTTGTGGATCATGCAACTGATCTTCATCAAATTGAACACTGCACTCTATGAAGCACATTTTGGTTGAAATCTCCATCAGTTTGTAATCCTTTGCATCATTTGCATATCCCATCATTATGCATTCGCTACTTTGGGCTTGGAAGGATTTCCTCTTGTCAGTCGGAATTCTAGCCCATGCTTTGGAGCCAAAAATACTCAAATGTGAGACATTGGGCTTATGTCCCATCAATGCTTCGAAAAGAGTGACCCCAAGCACTGATTTGTGAGGCACTCTATTCTGGATGTACGAAGCACAGTTTACTGCTTCAACCCACATATATGGTGGAATATTTCTTGCTACAAGAAGGCGTGTAGCCATCTCTTTCAAAGATTTGTTCTTCCTCTCAGCTACGACATTTTTGTGCGGTGTGTATGCGACTGTTTCATTTGAATACCTGATGAAGCACACAACTGCTAGAATTATTTTTTTACATACTCTCCTCCATTATCCGATCTGAGTGCTTTGATCTTCTTCCTGAGAGTGTTCTTAGCTAAGGCTTTGAAAATTTAAAATGTTTCAAACACCTCGGACTTCTACTTCATAAAGTAGATCCAATAATAACTTGAACAATCATCAATGAAGGTCAGAAAGTATCTGGATCCATTCATATATTTTCTAGGCATTGGTCCAGAGACATCACTGTGAATCAAATCAAGTGTGAAGGAAGCTCCTCTTTCCTCCCCAACCTCATACCTTCACTCTGGATGCTTACCTACCAAGAAACGATTGCATACACCTTCAGAGGATTTAATGAGAGGCAATCCCTCAACCTTCTTTTCATTGTGTAGTAGTTGGAGATACTTGAAGTTCAGGTGGCCAAATCTTTCATGCCACAACGTGCTTGTGTCATTAGCATGATTAAATAGGGCATTGGGATATGGATTAGGAAGAAAGTGAGAAAACTCATATGCCTTGAAGCCATGATTAGCAACTCCTTTCGCTATCAGATTTGCAGTAGAGATTTCTGAGATCTCCAATGTGGTAGGATCCAATGTGACTCACTTGGGTGGGCTAGTATGAGTCATCTAGTATACATACAACAGACTTGTTGCCAAGGAAGGGACATAGAGCACACTTTTTAACACTCCATGCTCAAATTTGATGGAACCTTTCCCGACAGCTGGGATTTGTGAGCCATCTCCCATGTGGATGCTTGGTCCTCCAGAGAGATCCAGAGAATAGAATGATTCTTTGGAGGCAACCATGTGGTTGGAGGTTCCGGAATCAATGAGAAACGCTTGTGACTGAGAAAATCCTGCCTTCAGAGCATGGCATCTCTCATGATCTTCAATCTTGTTTCCAGCATCAAACTTCTTTGCACCTTCAGGAAGGGAAATATTGTTCTATTCAAGGAGTCTAGACATCTGGTCTATAGTTTTCTTCATACATAGGTTCTATGGATGATTCCCTCTCTTGCAGTAAGAGAACTTGGCCTTGTCAAACTTCATGTGCTTGTCCTTCTTGGAACCTAAGGCTCCTTCTAAAGGATTATGCTTATCCTTAGGCTTGAAATCAGTGTTCTTCTTTTCTTTGCCTTTTTGCTTCCCCTTTGCTTGCGCATTCTTAGACTCCCCAACTAAGAAAGACTGATTCTCGGAGGCTTTGAGATCTCCCATCTATATCAGCTTATCTTGTTCCTGAATAAAATATTATGTGAATGCATCAAGGGATGGTATTCACCAATTAGGAGTTGTTAGTCTCCCGGAGTGAAAGGTAGATACGAACACTGAGAATTCTGGGCCAAGTTTGCTCATAATTGAGAGAGCCAATTTCTCATCCGTCATGTCAATCCCACACTACTTGCACTGCATGACAAGGGATTTGAATTTTGAGAAGAATTGTTGGATAGTTTTGAAGTTGTTGGGTTGAAGAGCAAACAACTCATTCTCTAGAATATGGCCTCTCAACTCATCCTGCTTGCCAAACAGTGATTCAAGATTCTTCCATACTTCTCTTGGATTTTTTAATCCATCAATATGGAATAGTAAATCCCTGTAGATATGAATGCACATGAAGCCAAGTGCTTCATCCATCTTGTTCATATACTTCGATTTTTCAAGAGATGGGGTTCGACCTCCTTGCCCATGGTAACCCTGTATAGACCTTTGTTGTGCAACACTATCTACATATCATCCCTCCAATCAAAATAGTTGAAGGGTGTGAGGATCCTAGGTGTCAAGGTTGTTGAATTCTCCATCTTGTAGATTCAAGGAGAAACACAATTCTTTAGAATTCTTCAATCACCTACAAAAACACTTCAATTCGAAGTCAACCCAATTCAATCACTCTCTACTTCGACATGTGCACATTCTTTGGGTGCATTACACCTAGCTAAACTTCTCTAGACAAAATCCAAAGGGAGAAAGGCAAAGAAACCAAGAATTATGTGGAACCCAGCTGCTTCTACTGCATTAATGGAAGTTTTCGAGGATTGAAGTTGGCCTAATAACTTGGCTCTAATACCATGTTTAATTTAGCAAAGCTTAGGATCCTCAGCACTGGATGAATTCACTATGAAAGAAGGTTGAAGGATAAAGAAGCAATTTAGCGTACATTTATCAAACATTCATGGTGAAATTGAACAACCAAGAGACAAAATTGGTCAGCATAACATTACATCCATTATCATTAGCATGTGTGTAATATAATGATGATACAGTAGGAAGAATTTGAATCCATTAGGTATGATTCGAATTCACCAACTTGGACGGACTCCAGTGATAACTCAATGTGAGAAAATCATCATTGAGAGCTCATTATTCTAACTTATGACAACTAAATTAGTTCACAGTCAGTTAACTGAACAAGGTAGGTAGGAAAATGGACATAACCTCCTTGAATCAGGGAAATGTGGCGCTTGACTAATTGGAGATGAACTAAATGATGCCCATTTGAGGATAACTCAACACAGACTAGGGTGAACCAATGGTCAGAATCCAATGACCTAGTGTGGGTTCCTAAATTATAGGGATTGGCCTTTGGATCTCCTAAACTCATGCAAACTGGCGCATCAAGTGTTAGGTGGGCCCTAGATAAGGTCCCCATGGCACTAGTGAGGTGGCAACATACTCCTAAGATAGGAAATGACAATTAGAGGATTATAATTAATCCTAACAAAAACATTGATCCTCCAATATCACTTTTTGGGGATGATCTACAAGAATTGAAATTGAAGAAATGTATTTTTACATGAGAATAGTATTCCATAAACCTTCTATGAGGATAAGATGACATATTTCTTTGGCAGCAAAATATTTTTCAAATAATTGCAACTCTTTTAACCCCTATCCTCCCATAGATTAAGGCCAAGAGATTATTTCCCATTTTACCGAAGGAACGCTTTTGATCTCTTCATGCACTAACCATATATAGTGCACACAATTTAATCATATTTTTTAGTATTATATTGGGTATATAGGTTAGAGAGAGCCAATCTATGAGAATGGCTTCAAGATGCTCTTTATAAGGACCAATCTACCTACACATGTAATCCATTGATTGCACCATAAATTGGGCATTTTCTTCAGCTTGTCAAAAAGCCACAACCAATGCTTAAAATGGTAGTTGTCTAACATGAAACCTATATACCTTAAACCTTCTATAAAACCAACAAAAAAGGGAAGAAAAATGAAAATAATGGCTCCAATGGCTTGGGGGACATGGAAGAAAATATACATTTTACAAGGTCTATTTCCATTCTAGTAGAAGATGAGAAAGTTTCAGATAAGAACAAGGATTTTTCTTCCTAGACTATTGCACTCCCAAAAAGAAGGATGTCGTCAACAAACAAAATGTGGGAGATGGACAATTTGTTGGATAACTTTACCCCTCTTAAGGACTTACTTGGATTTCATGAAGGGCATGACATCTTAAATATTCAACAACAAATCAGAAGAGGAGGGATAGAGGATAGCCTTGGCAAAGGATGGGCACAGATAATAAAAAAAAATAAAAAAAAAGAGAGTGTAGGTTGGAACATTAATCAAGGCAACATTAGACAATGTCTAGAATGAATATTCTATCCAATTTATAAAGGGGTTTGAGAAACTATCTTGTATAAGGATGAGATGAAGGAAAATCCAGTTTACCTTTTTGTCAAAGACTTTGGGAAGGTCCAATTTAAGCACAAAAGCTTTCCTAGATTTCACTTTTATGGAATGTAAGACTTAATGGGTGACCCCTAAAACATCATGGATATTACGGTTGTCTAAAAAAACAAAATTAGGTTTTAAAATCCCAACAATGGTTGCAAGCATCTCGTTGCATTTCAATCCTTGGTGGTTGCAAGCATGTTCCTAGAAGGAAGATCCCAAAATAATCTAAATAATTTAATAGGCCAACCATCCACATCTAGTGATTTACCCTACTATAGAAATTTTAAAATACTTTGTATCTCAAATATTGTTATAGGTTCCATGAGTGCCTAACTTTGTTCCTTATCTATCCATCCATTGGTTGATGCCATTATGTCCCTGTTGTTTTCTGGTAAGGAATTTGTATATACTTATTTGTAGTGGTGAACCATTGCTTTGGCAATTTGGTTAAAATCCACACATTCCATGCTTATGTGATCCTTTATTTTTCATATTGAGTTTATGGTTTTTTGTGCTTATGCTTGTTTGTGAAAAAACTTCATATTGGTATCTCCCTCTGAGACTCCATATGGAGTCCCCTTTCATCTATGATTTGGCGTCTTGGCATGTTAGTAACCTTTCTTTTTATTTTTCTAGATAGTTGAATTCTTAGGGAACCTATTTACTTAACCTTGTTTCCACACATATGCCTTCGAAGAGTTGAAATATGACCTTACACTACCTAAGCCTCCTTGCATCCTCATTAAAATTTGTGTTCAAACAAGCCATAGTAGAATAATTTCCCCTTTTAAGGTTTCTCTATATGCTTATCATAATTGAATCATCCTCTACAATAAAATAGGGTCTTCAATTTTCTATAGTCAAGGCTTTGTCATCCTCATAAAACAACCAATGTGGGTTAAATTTGAAGGGAGCGGGAGGATTTTGACCCCCATGGAAAGCTCCAACTTGGTTGGTGTTGTTTTAAGCTATAATCCTTTAAAACAAAGAATTTATAGAAGGAAAGGCTCATGATTAGATATTTTATTAAAAACATGTCAAGGAACTTTCTAATCACTTGCACGCTAGAGCCCTTGTTTGTCCATGTGGGATCCATGCTAGGGAAGTTCATTGTCTACCATGTGTAACATATTTATGAAAAAATCTAAAGGGGGATTGAACAAGCTTTTCCCCCCATATTTTGGAATAGTTAGTAGTGAAGTGCATTCATTTTAACCATCTTTAAACCACCAAAATTCATTGTTGACTCCTCCATTCATTTGGATTAATAGTTGAGGGTGCATTCATTTGTACCATATCTAGATCACCAAACTCAATTTTGACTCCATCTTCGATCTTGTGTTGTCTCTTTTGCATGGATGGTGTGGTGTAAGAGTTTCTTTGACCTCTTTGTGCAAGCCTAGGTGGAACCAAGCCACCCTCTTCGATCTCTACTTCTTTCAATTGTGTAAGACTTTGTAATCCCTCCTACCTTTGACCTAAGCCTTGTTGTTGTGGGGGTGGCACATTAAGGATTTTTACTTTGATTTTCAAATTCAATGAGTTTCTCCTCTAGATCTAAATGGAAAACCTAGAGATTTTTGTTAACATCTATGATCTCTTCATCCATTGAAATCTTTGATTTTTGCATATTCACTACATTGTGGCTCTCCCCCTCAAGATTCCACTTTCCTTTGTAAACCTCTCTAAAGTCTTTACCTAATGTTCGAGGGGCTCATAACCATATGGGAGGCCTCCCTAACGTCTATCTACTTGTTGTAGGAACACTAAATCTTCATGTCCTTGGGATTTTTAATGGCTCGGCCTAAATGGGAGAGCTTCATAATCTAACATTTGAACAAAGTGATTGTCACCTACTTCTCTTAGTATAACATCTAGGAGGCCCTATGAAAGTTACATCCATTTCCACACATATTATGGCCATTGAACGTTATTTTTTAGGGTTTTTGGGTATGTGCATAGTAAGTTTTCTGTGATTTTGAATACAGGGAGTTTCTAAAATTCAATTATTGTCAAGCGAGGGATCTTGACCCGTTAATCCATTTTATGTATCCTTTAGGATTGAAGTTGACATGTCATCAAAAGAGGGATAAGCCTACATGCCCCCAAAACTGTGGCCCTCCCAATTCTATTTTATCCCGGTCCTCTACAAAATTAAAAGCAAAGGTTGTATCCTCCTGCATCTATGTGGAAATTTGTTGCATCCCAATATATGGTGCTATGTCATATGAGCTCAACTTAATAAATACGTCTTTAAAAAATGACAAGCATGGAAACACTCTATGAGGCCTTCCTCAATATCAAAGATGGTATTGCCTTTATAGAGTGAGGGAATAAATGATTGATTTCATACTCTCTACAAACTTTTTATGCATCACAACATCCATTTTCTAATTCTCCTATTGGGGAGGGAGGGGTTGGCTACATTGGAAGGGTGGCACAATTGATAGAGATGAGTGGAACAACAAAGAAGGGGATTGAAGGGGATTGGGGGGATGGACTATGAAGGTTTTGCATGAGAATGTGTAAAAAAAGGTGGGGATGCAATGAAGTCTACATCTACCCATTGCCCTTGAGATTTGTCGTTGGAAAAATTGAGAGAATTTTGATGTAATTGACATGTAATTACTTCTATAATACATCAAAAATAAAATCATCTTGAAAAAAATGAAATAAATTCATTTTTATTAACTAACCTAGCACGCATTCACTTTAATCAATGATATTACTATATTCTTTTAGAGTTATCATGCATGTTTCCATTAACAAATTATGTCTTTTACAATGATATCACTACAAACCATACATCTATTTTTCCGCCATTCCATTTAATAATAAAAACAAATACTATAAAACTTTTTCTTTATTACGCGAATAGGCGTATATATCTTAGAATTTTGGGGTGGATTACCATCTATGTTTTTTCATCTATTGATGAGAATGAGACAAGTGTATTATCCATATTGATTCTATGGGCGTCGTCCAAAATTCATAATTAACAATTTCAAAAAAGTAAAAAATAGCTTAATTAACATTTGATAAGTACAGTTCATGATAGTTGGAAAAATTAAACTTTAACTTCAACTATTCAATTATTACATACAACTATTTGATTATTAGATACAACTATGAGCTTAATTCCATTGATAATACAACTATTACCTTAACTTCAACTCCAATAATAACTTTTACTTGAATTACTATTTCTAATATATTACTTTTTAAATTAACTATTGGATATAACTATTAGCTTAACTTCAACTCTAATCATGATTATATTGGATAACTATTAACTTAACTATTATATACAACTATTAGCTTAACTTCAACTCTAATAGTGGTTATATTGGATAACTATTATATTAACTACTAGATAACTATTATGTTA
Source organism: Pseudotsuga menziesii (assembly GCA_001517045.1). Taxonomy (NCBI): domain Eukaryota; kingdom Viridiplantae; phylum Streptophyta; class Pinopsida; order Pinales; family Pinaceae; genus Pseudotsuga; species Pseudotsuga menziesii. The sequence continues at coordinate 113,857 of LPNX010434543.1, forward strand.
ACACAAATAGTGATACACCTATTAAATCAAACTTAGATGAATGTGGTAATTAAAACATGTAATAAAAAATTATTAGATGAATGTATAGTTGTACTCTTTACTCCATCTCTTAGCTTGAAAAGTTAAGCTTTCTATTTGGCAAAGTAGCATCATGAGAACAATAGATTACGCTCAATGCAATCAAAACTACATATTAATAATTTATTATAGATATCAACGTGTCAAATATATACCTCTGGTCATATTTCAAACATATTAATCTTATAATATGGTTGTTGCTAATTAACTATATGTTATATGTTTAAGCTTTCTTTATAATTTTCTTATTATTAACTTATTTCAATATTGATGCTTATATTTTAAAATCATTATCAGATATGTTACTTGTAATATTTTATAGATTTTTATTTTTAATATTATTAAAGATGAGTATTAACTGATATTTAATTTTAAATATTATGAAATATGATATTAACTTGAAAGTAAAATAGACAGAAGAAAAAATCAAGTATTTTTAATATAATAAAAGATATGTGTTAATTTGATGATGATGATTAACGTCCACTGATACCTTTGGTCTACTTTAAAATCTTGTTCATGTGCTCAAAAAGATTGGCAAGAAGCTTTCTAAGCTCACTGTAGTTTTGGTAGGTTAAGAGGTTATAAAGGATTGTATTGTAGCAAATACTATGAAACTCAGATTTAATGTGGGTGTAAGGCAGGCACTCTAAAAGAGTGATTTCATAGACTCACACATATGACAGACCATCTCCACCCATGGAATTTTAGGAATTGACCAAAGCCTTGTTTCACTATGGAGTTCATGAGAGTTCGTTTTAATCTTGGCTATATTAATTTTTTTCCATGAGCTAGTTACTACCGCGAGATATACTTCTGATCCTCCAAGTTGGGGAAGATAGTTAAGTATACCAACATAGGAGGGATCAAATTTCTTGAGTTGTAATTATTTTAATCTAAAAATTTTTACACGATCAAATTTTTTTTTACAAAATCAGTTGTTGAAGATTTTGAAATGGTTGAAAAAATTTTGTAGTTGAAATTAACAACCTAATCCATAAGTCATTCAACACATTTTGTCAATCCATAAATCATTCAAGCAATTTTTCTATAAATTATTTAAACAATTTTTCCATAAATCATTTAAACAATTTTTTCAATTTTTTTAAAGTTGTTGAAACAATTATTTATAACAGAACTGATCCAATGAAACAGTCATGGCATTTAGCCAAATTTCAACCAAACTTATCTTCTCTAAGAATAAATATAGATGCAATGTCTCAACCCATCCTTAATTTAAAAATCACGAGATAAATAAGGAGCATAATAATATGAAAAAGTATATGAAGGAATATGTAACTACTCAATTTCCAAGTGGGAAAGGTTAAAGAAATAAGTATATTACTTTATTAATATAAATTAAATATGAATATAAATCAAATTATTGTATGTTAATTTTATTTGTAAATTAAGATAAACAATATCAGAATATTGGATCTACCGATCAAATTTTTGGAGGTATAACCTATGTAAATTTTGAAGTATTTTTATTTGTGTAGTCTTATATATTTGAAGTATTTTTATTTGTGTAGTCTTATATATCCGGTTGTGAATTATTAAATATAATTTGAGTTGACATTTTATTTTTATAATTTTTTTTAAAAGTGATGTTATGAATTATTAAATATAATTTGAGTAGACATTTTATTTTTATAATATTTATTATTTTATAATTTTTAAAAAAAAGACATATGTCAGCTTTAGGATGAGAATAGAAGGAGTTACACATCTCTCCCTACAAGACTGTAGATTATTCAGCACAGTAAATTGATATTTAAACATCAGTAAATCAGAAAATGAAAATATAAATTATTTTAGGAAAAAAGAAAATATAAAAAAAAAAAAATTATTTTTATTTTAAATGATATATTAACATAAAAACTACTTTAATTATTGGGTGGAAGAAAATATGGACCAATGGGTGGAAGAAAATATGAAACAATGGCATATTGCTCATATTAGCAACTTTGCAATTGAGGGTAGCAAAAGGCAGATCCTATCCCAAAAAAGCAGCAAAAGGCAGGGAGTCCCATAAATAAGGATTCCATGAGCCGCCCAGAGATAACGGAGGCAGGATCATATCCTCATAAACTCTTTATGATTCCATGAGCCGCCCAGAGATAATGGAGGCAGGATCATATCCTCATAAACTCTTTATGATTCCATGAGCCGCCCAGAGATAATGGAGGCAGGATCATATCCTCATAAACTCCGAAGAATGAATAATTCAAAGAACCAACTTCAGGAAATTTTAGATCACGCATTGTACTTAAAGTTATGATGGAGGCAGGATCATGAAGTGATGAAGATACAAAGAACCAACCTGAGGAAATTTTAGATCACACAAACAACCCACCCATAGATAATGGAAGCAGATCATATCCCAAGAAACTCTGAAGTGGTGAAGAATCAAAGAACCAACCTGAGGGAATTTTAGATCACACATTGTAGTTAAAGTTCTAATGGAGGTAGGATCATATCCCAAGAAACTCTGAATGGTGGAGATTCAAAGAACAAACGTGTGGAAATTTTAGATAACACATTGTAATTAAAGTGTAGTTAAAGGGGTGAAGATTCAAAGAACCAGCATAGGGAAATTTTAGGTCACACATTGTAGTTAAGCGGACCACTATTGTGGAAACAACTTCACATAAAGGAGATCAACTCCAGACACAGAGCCAGACTATGCCGAATTAAAAATCAGTTCATCAATTAAAACAAGAAGATTTCAAGAACAGAGCCATCCACAGCGAAGGAGATTCAATCGGATAACAGCACCTAAACTTTCGGAAAAAGTATTACAAAACAATGAATTCAACTAAAAGAAGAAGATAAAGGTTTGTTAACGCCCCTCAAGTGGCAGAAGTAGCGATTACAAGTTTACAACATCCAAAGGAGTAGAATAGTTTTGTTAAGGGTCAGAGAACAAGCGTGGTCTTTCAAACCTAGCAAGAGGAGGTACAAGATCAAATCCCTTACAAAAGGGATCCTAAAAATTTGAAGTCAGAAATTCAAGTCAGACCAACAAGATCAAATCCCTTACAAAAGGGATCCTAAAAATTTGAAGTCAGAAATTCAAGTCAGACCAACAAGATCAAATCCCTTACAAAAGGGATCCTAAAAATTTGAAGTCAGAAATTCAAGTCAGACCAACAAGATCAAATCCCTTACAAAAGAGATCCTAAAAATATTGAACTCAGACAAACAAGATCAAATCCCTTACAAAATAGATCCTAAAAAATTGAACTCAGGCCAACAAGATCAAAGATCATTTAACAATTATCGTCATTATTCAAATTCAAAACGATTATAAATCCTTCGGACAACAAAAACAAAAAGAGCGCTAGCTGCATACGGTAGTCATAAAACAGCTCAAAAACAACTCAATTACATATGCAAGTTTCAAATCCTACTTAAAAAATAGGTAGGTTAGGCCCCGGACAGAGTCCTCGTATTTACTTCTATTTAGTTAAGTATCATATCTATGTGCTACTGCTAATCTTATCCTCATCGGAATGTGATCCTAATCCTTTAAAAAAGGAAAACTGAATGTGATCCTAATCCTTTAAAAAGGAAAAAACATTGGGCAAAATTTAAGAAAACTTTAACAAAATGTCAGAATCAGGCAGCACCAACATGGATCAGGATTCAGTACCAACATGGATAAATAAGGGAATGCAATCTTTTTCTGGAAAAATGCAATCATCATTAAGAAGATTTGTCAGATGTAAGACTGTTCAATACTAGCTATTTCCAAGAACTCACAAAAGCAAAATACATTACTAACCTTCATCAACATAGCTATATGACCAATATCTTCATCTACAAAATAACTATATGACTCATAGTTTTAAAAATCGGAATTGATTTAAACTTGGACTTGGAATCAGTAATGTATCGGGTCATGAATCAGCGGATTGAATTTTAATGTCTCGGTTTACTTTAAAATATTAAATATTTAAATTTTAAAAAACAATATTTTAAAGATTATAATCCATGATTCTAATTAACTAGTTAAAGGAAATATATAAAAATGATACAAAGTATACTCTGCAATACATATCTAAGAAACTGAAACTAAAACAAAATACATAATCAATGGAAATATACAAGACTTGTAAAGTTCAAAAAAATATACTATGGATCATAATGCCACTACATCAATGATCATACTGCATAGTCAAATATAATACATCATTAATGATCAAACTCATCACCACTACATCAATGATCATACTACATAATCAAATATAATACATCATCAATAATCAAACTCATCACCACTACTAGTAAAACTAGATACAAAAGCACTACTACTAAAACTACCACTAATAAAACTAAAAGCAGAAGAACTACAAGTTTCACCACTACTAAAATTAGACCTAAAAGCAGAAGAACTACAAGTTTCACCACTACTAGAATTAGACACAGAAGATCTACTACTAAAACTACCATTAGTAGAACTAGAAGCAGAAAAACTACTAGTTTCACCACTACTAGAACTACTTGTAGAACTAGACGCGGAGGAACTGTTACTAAAACTACCAACCAGAAGCAGAAGAACTAGACGCGGAGGAACTGTTACTAAAACTACCAACCAGAAGCAGAAGAACAACTACTGGAAGTATTCGAAGACTAACAATGGCATCATCATCCAGACTAACAATGGCATCATCATCTAGATCAGGCTCAGAAACAGATTAACAATAGCATCATCGTCTAGCTCAGGCTGAGAAACAGAGGGGATTCAACAAATTGCTTTAAGGTTAGGTTAGGTTAGAAAAAAATTAAGTAATTTGCTGTCCACAACCAACCGCCTAGACCATTCTGGCAAATTTATAGAACTACCACTAGTAGAACTAGAAGCAGAAAAAGCTAAGTTACCAGGATACGGACATGGATACGGATTTGCCAAATATTTTAAAACCCAAGATTTGAATTCATAAAGAAAACGACAAGTACAAACAAAAATTAAAATATTTTTATAATAAATAGAAAAATAGAAAGAAGAAACAAAACTATTTAGGAAACACAAGTAAAACTATAAGTTATTGCCAAAAAAGAGAGTTCATGTATCATAACTGATAATTTGATCAATTGTGATATTGATAATTTTAAAAACCATTTCAGCATGAACTTGAAGCAAGTCATAATAGTGTTTTTGTGAGCCACATCCACATGTCCCTATCAACAGGGAATAAAGTGGTTTTCTTGAACGCTATGGCAAGACTAAAGACTACAGAACAATGTAGGTGAAGTGAGCGACAACATAGTACATAAAGATAGATCAGCGCTGTCTTTTATGTATCCTAACTGATAATTTGATAAGTTGTGATATTGATAATTTTAAAAACCATTTCAGAATGAACTTGAAGCAGGTCATAATAGTGTTTTTGTGTGCCACATCCACATGTCCCTATCAACAGGGAATAAAGTGGTTTTTTTGAACACTATGGCAAGACTACAGAACAATGTAGGTGAAGTGAGCAACAACATAGTACATAAAGATAGATCGGCCCTTGACAGCAGACCTTGAACATGAAAACATATAAAATAAAAAACGTTGAGAGCAGACCTTGATATAGATCCACATCCACATGTCCCTATCAACAGAGAATAAAGTGGTTTTCTTGAACACTATGGCAAGACTACAGAACAATGTAGGTGAAGTGAGCAACAACATATGTACATAGAGATAGATCAGCCCTTGGCAGCAGACCTTGACCATGAAGACATAAAATAAAAAACGTCGAAAGCAGACCTTGATATAGATATATCAGAGTTCAAAAGCATATCTTGATATAAGGATAGATCAGATCTTGACCAGGAATGGGGTTTACGCTTTTATCCATGTTTAGGATTTTTTAAATTTTCCCTTCGGGGGAATCAATGGGTCATAGAAGCGGGGGAATCAATGGGTCATAGAAGCCCTAGAAGCCTTGGAAGTTGCAAGATCCATTTAAAAAATTTAGGAATTATTTAATTTTTCACAGGATCCGTTTGAAAATTTTAGGAATTTTTTAATTTTTTACAGGATCCGTTTCATGGGACAAAGATCTGTTTCCATGAGGGATCCAAGGTGGATCCGATCCGAATACAGTCCCAGGATCTTTTCCGTGGGGGGATCCAAGGTGGATCCGATCCAAATACGTATCACATCCGTGGATCGGAGCCTACACGCTGGGGTGGTGGATCCAGTAACACGGAGAAAAACCAGTGTGGTGGATCCGGTAACACAGAGAAAAAGTCGGAGCCTACACGCTGGGGTGGTGGATCCAGTAACACGGAGAAAAACCAGTGTGGTGGATCCGATAACACAGAGAAAAAGTCCTACTAGCTGGACTAACAATAGCATCATCATCTAGCTCAGGCTCAGAAATAGAGGGGATTCATTAAATACCTTTAAGGTTAGGTTCGATTATGAAAAAATTACGTAATTTGCTGTCCACAACCAACCCCACACGTGTCAGCCCAAAACCACTCTGGCCAATTTATTTGTGAGCGGGGATTCATTAAATACCTTTAAGGTTAGGTTAGATTATAAAAAATTAAGTAGATTGCTGTCCACAACCAACCCCACACGTGTAGGCCCAAACCACTCTGGCTAATTTATTTGTGACTACGCCGATCCGACCAGTTCAGTACCAAGCTGGTCACCCAAACCAATTTAAGGACCGAGTGAATCGGTTTAGCCTCTGCTCACTCAAATCTGACAATTCCAAATCGGATCAGACCGATTTTAAAACTATAATATGCCCATAATCTTCAACAATAACCCAAGAACAGTTAACTCAATTTGTTAAACTATCCTCCGATTTCCCAAACCGATCTTATTAAATTATTCCACAAATTCTCTCTAACAGTGAAATCATTTATGTCCATTATCCTCAGATTTCCCCTTAAAATATCCAGAACTAAAATTAAAAAATTAAAAAATAAATCGATTTCAACAATATCAGAATACCTATTAGCAAATATTTTCAAAGCATGGCCAACCTTGCAACAGATGACATATCTAAAACATGTATACTCGACTCCATAGAATATTTTGAATCAAAACTGCTACAGATAACAAAAGGAAAAACAATTCACATTGGCTACTTTAATCAATTTATGTAATAGCTACAAAGTCTTCAAATTGAAATAAACAATTCACATTGGCCACTTTAATCTATTTATGTAATAGCAACAAAATATTCAAATTAAAATAGGAATTAATTACTAACATAGTTTACTATCGTCGTGCAGGCCAGGAAGCGAGTGTTGGAGTTGGCTTCAGTTGGCTTCAACTAAGCAAATAGACACAAATAGAACCATAACAGATTCCTACACAACACACAGAAATTTAGAGACACCATTGTTCACAACCTATTACGCAAGTCCAAAACACCAGCATAATCCTCAAATTTAAAAACCACCACGGAGACGTAGCACCAGGTGCAGGGTCGACTCCTTCTGAATGTTATAATCTGCAAGAGTGCGCCCATCTTCCAGTTGCTTGCCAGCAAAGATAAGCCTCTGCTGGTCAGGAGGGATCCCCTCTTTGTCCTGGATCTTGGCCTTCACATTATCAATGGTGTCAGAGCTCTCCACCTCCAGGGTAATGGTTTTCCCAGTCAGGGTCTTCACAAAGATCTGCATGCCACCTCTCAGACGGAGCACAAGGTGCAGGGTTGATTCCTTCTGAATATTGTAATCAGCCAAGGTCCTGCCATCCTCCAGCTGCTTGCCGGCAAAGATAAGTCTCTGTTGGTCGGGGGGTATACCTTCCTTGTCCTGGATCTTGGCCTTAACATTATCAATGGTGTCAGAGCTCTCGACTTCCAAAGTGATTGTCTTTCCTGTAAGGGTTTTGACAAATATCTGCATACCTCCTCTCAGACGGAGAACCAGGTGCAGAGTAGACTCTTTTTGGATGTTGTAATCAGCCAGGGTTCGGCCGTCTTCCAGCTGCTTACCAGCGAAGATAAGCCTCTGCTGGTCGGGGGGAATTCCTTCCTTATCCTGGATCTTGGCCTTAACGTTGTCGATGGTGTCAGAGCTCTCGACTTCCAAAGTGATTGTCTTACCGGTGAGGGTTTTGACAAATATCTGCATGCCTCCCCTTAGACGGAGGACCAGATGCAGGGTAGATTCCTTTTGGATGTTGTAGTCGGCCAGGGTTCGGCCGTCCTCAAGCTGCTTTCCGGCAAATATCAGACGCTGCTGGTCAGGTGGAATCCCTTCCTTATCCTGGATTTTGGCCTTGACATTGTCTATGGTGTCGGAACTCTCAACCTCGAGAGTGATTGTCTTGCCAGTGAGGGTTTTGACAAAGATCTGCATCTTGAAGGCTAAATAAAACGAACAAACAAGACCTGCAGACCTGCAAATCAAATACAACGTATTTTAATTCCATCGGGAAATAAAATAAGACATCATGACAACAACGATAAAGACAGGAAGAAAAAAGCCCAAAAAAGGGCCCTATGCAGTTAAATTTTGTATCAGGTTTCATCTTTAAGGGCATTACAAACCCTAACCAAGACTGGAATTTTGCTATCTAAAAGGGAGACTTCTTCAAATAAGCCAATTCTTAATAATTCGCAAATAGAGTCATATAAAGAAGTACGGAAACACTAACACAGCCAAAACATGACTAGATTTATGGAAACGGAAGCCGTTAAACTGAGATTTTAGCAATCTCGAATCTGCAAATAGAGGTGAAGTTAAAAAATACCGAAACCCCAACATAATTTATATACGACTCAAAAAGTGTACCAACAAAAAACCCCAAAAAACTCTCATCTCTACTAATCCATAGATAAAGGCGCAGATGCAAAGCACAGAATCATTAACAGAGCTCAAAGCACGCCTAAACGTATGCCAACAAAAGCCAAATATCTAAACTCTTCAAGGAAACAAACCTCTGAAAATGCCAGACGTTAGAGAAACCTCCTCACATGAAACTTGAACGCACAGACACCCTAACACATAAGAAATTACGAAATCTACGCTCAAAAATACCATAAAAACTGATATCTAACAGTCAATCATTCCGAAAAACTGTAAACACTTTAACGGGGCATTCAGAAGAGTTTTTTCACATGGGCCACAAAAGATCCGAAGCCGTTGAATTTTCAAACAAAAGATTTGAAATCCTCTAGAGGCCGTGCCTGTAAAGATCGATATGACATACCTGTAAAAGATCAACCGCCGTGAAACTGCCGCGATGAAGAGAAAACGCAATCGAAAAGATAACGAAGAAGTAGCATATGGGTGTATTTATAAAACCAAAATGTTACGTGTCGACGTTTGTTAGCTTTAAAAAATAAAAATATATTTGCACTAATTATATATAATATTAACAAAATTTTAATTGGCTTTACTAACGTAATTTAATTTTAAATTATATGAATTATTATTGAAAATTTTAAAAATATTTTAATGTAAATAGTAAATTAATTCTAAATTATAATAATAGTCTATTTTTAAGGTCATAATCAATTTCGATATCAAGTATGATATTCCTTTGTTTGTGGAACAAGGAACCATTTGCTCAAAAATATGGTCGGTGTATGAAACCTATTTGTTTGGGGTGTTAGGATATTTAGACATTTAGGAGTTAGTTAAGAACAACTTGTGTAATATATCCGTTAGGTAAAAGTGTGTTTTTTTAGTATGCATTTGTAAATATTTTAATCCGACGGTCACGATATGTTCTAGACATAGAGTGATCCGACGGTTCAACTTGTCTTAGATCATACTTACCATTGATCCGTGGCTTAACACCCGATTGGTCTATGATCTCTATTTAAAGAGCATAGAGGGTCCTTGGCTAGTTGATCGATTATGAGAAGCTCATGTAATTTTCTTTCTTTTGCATAATAAATTGCTCTAAGAAGCTATTTGGCTGGGGCCGTAGACTGTTTCTCTCTCGAGGGTTTTAACCACGTGACAAACATTAGTGTATTGATCTGTGATTCATTTGTGTAAAGTGGTTGCTCTTGGTGTTCGGTCCTTTGGGAGTACCCTGTGTACCCTAACATGGTATCAGAGCTTTTATGAAGAGTCGCTTTCGATTTTGATCAAGATCTGGAACCATTGTTGCCGAAACTTTGAAAGGGTTTCTGGTTCTAGATTTTCTGTGCATTTTTGCCTGTGGGAGTTGTTCCATTGCGTCCAGAGTGTCGTTTTCATTTGGAAATGGTTTTCGGTGAACCGAAAATCGTTTCCGTTTGTTCCAAAAACACCCATTTCGGCAAATCTGAAGGAGAAAAAGGCAAGCATGAAGAACGAGAGAAAATAATAGGGTAAAAAAAAAAAAACCCTTCCTCTTTCCATACTTTTACGTACCTTTTAAACTTACCTCACTTGGTCCAAAGTTGCTTTCCTCCTTGATAAGTCTTGAGTTCAAGTCTTATCAAATTACTTTTTAGTGCATGCAAATTCTATTTTCAAGTTACTTTATTGTAAAAGTGTGTCTCACATAAATAAAATAAAATAAAAAGTGAGTCACTTAAGTCTTTAATTTATTGTCGCACTATTTAAAAATCACATTATTGTAAAAATGAACATCACTTATTCTACAAAAGTGATTCACTTCAAAGCAACTTTATTGTAAAAGTGATTATCAAAGGTTGATCTTGGGAAGAGGGGGCTTCTTTTTTTGGTTGGTCAAGTTAATATCTGCCACGTCACTATTGGGGACATCTTCAACATTTTCTTTGATCAAGCATAACTTCATCATTCAGAATCAGTTTTCAATGCCATTTTTTTTAAAACCGCATATTTTTTCGAGCTCTTTGCATCCAGACAGTTAGTTTATGTTCTTTCATCCATTATTTTATAGTATGGCCGCTCATTGTGATATTATACTTACAAGTTCTAACTATTTCTCATGGAAATCTCATATGGAATATGTTTTACGAAGTAGGGGACTTTCATGATAACCTTAGGGAAAGAAACAGAACCCACTGATGATGATAAAAAAATTAAATGGGCAAATAGATGTGATGAAGCTCGTGGATTGATTGGGATGTCAATCTCTATTGATTTGCATTTCCACATATCTAAAATTGATGAACCTGATAAAGCTTGAAAAAAGTTGGAATCTGTGTTTAGTAAACATAATGAAATTCTAGGTCATCAACTTGAGAATGAGTTGATTTCCTTGAATCCAAATGATTTTTCATGCATTCAAGACTATTTATCTAGGTATAAAACTCTTAGACTATTATGTGCAGAATGCAAGATTAAGAAAGAAGACAAACAATGTATTTATCATATTCTTTCCAAACTTGGACCTGCATATTCTGTTTTTGTATCTACATTCTACTCCATGAAAGAATCATTGACTGCAGTTAACTATCAAGAGCCTAGTCTTGAATCATTTTGTGATTCCTTAATTAAAGAGCAAGATAAGTTCATTCATCTTGGAATAATTAACAATGCAGATACATCTGGGAAAGCCTTATTGTCCCAACAAAAAGAAAAGTCCAAGCCTCCCGAGAAAAAGAATTTTCGCAATAATAAATCAAACAACAAGGGTCTTAAACCCTCTCAGTCAGCTCCTTCTTTAAAAAATGACAAAGGATCCAAGCAAAAAGGAAAGAAGACTGAGCGTCATTGCAATTTTTGTTGGAAAGATAATCATCATGAATCTAAGTGTTTTAAGAAGATGGCAGCCTTGGAAGCAGCAATGAAGAAGTACCACATCAGCCTAGATTCATCTTCAGAATCTAACTCTCATGGACATGCACTTTGTGCTTCTGGTTACTCTTATACTGCATCTTCTTCTTCTACTTCAATTGAATGGCTCATTGATTATGGAGCATCTTATCATATGGCTAAGGATAAAGCCATGTTTTCTACTATGCATGAATGTAACACTAAACAAATATTTGTTAGTGATGATAGATCTCTAAGTGTTGTAGGATCTGGAATAGTTCCAGTAGAAAATGGTCATTTCAATGATGTACTATGTGTTCCAAAAAATTCTTGCAATTTGTTATTAGTCTATCAAATTACTCATTCAGGTGAAGGTAAAACTATGACGTTTACACCTCATCAAGTTGTAATCAAGGATTTTAAAAATCCTCAAAATGTCCTTGCTACTGGAACTATTGATGATATTACCAGGTTGTACAAATTTAACAACTTTGGGTCATCACCTTTTCCTTCAGTTTTTGTTGCTCATAGTGATAACTTGAGAAAACTTTGGCATGAGCGATTTGGTCACTTAAATTATTGTTCATTGCAACAACTATGTAAAGACAATATGGTGACTGGTCTTTCGCTGGTATCTTGCAAGGATGGTGTTTGTTCTAGTTGTGTACTCAGAAAACATCATCATGACAATTTTGACAAACATGCCTCTTGACACGCCTCGGTTCCCTTGGAGCTTTTGCATGGTGACTTGTGTGGCCCTCTTCCATCTACTTCCTTTTCTAGTTTCAAATATTTATTAACTTGCATTGATGACTACTCTAGACGCACTTGGGTTTACTTCCTAAAACTTAAGAGTGAAGTATTTAACATGTTCTTGGCCTACAAGGCCCTTGTTGAAAAACAATATGGTCATCAAATTATTAAGTTAAGATCTAACAATGGAGGAGAATATGTTAACAACAAGTTCACTACTTTTTGCATTGAACAAAGAATCCAACAACAGCACATTGTTCCATATACACCACAACAAAATGGTGTAGCTGAACGGAAGAACCGCACTTTAAAAGAAATGGCTAATTGTATGATCCAATCTAAGGGACTAAGTCTTCAATATTGGGCTGAGGCCATAAATTGTGCAAATTACATAGTTAATTGCACACCCACTAAAGTTTTACAAGGTATAACACCGGAAGAAGCATGGAGTAAAATTAAACCAGATGTAAGTCACTTTCGTGTGTTTGGTTGTGAAGCATGGGCTCACATTTCGGATGAAAAACGGAAAGCATTGCAGCCTAAAAGTGAAAAGTGCATATTTGTTGAATATTCTGAAGATGTAAAAGGTTATAGACTTCTTCAGCCACATTCTCATGATATAATCATTAAAAGAGATGTTAAATTTGATGAAAATCTCCTGGCCTGCGAGCCTAAATTGGCGGGTGTGCCATCTTTGGCCTACGAGCCTGATTCAGCGATTGTGCCTTCTTCTTCTTCTTCTTCTTCTAGCTTCCTTGACAGGTTTCCAACTCTAGTATCTGATGATGATAGTGAGGATGAAAATCCACCTCCGCCTGCTCATGTTCCTCCAATTGCACTAGCACCAATACTTCCTCGATGGGTCCGTTCAACATGTGAAGCAGCTGGTGATCTTGCCGGTGATCTTAGAGATCAACGTCGAACAAGTTCTCAGTTTCAGCAAGCCTCTTCTCTTTTGGCTCAAGTTTCCGAGAATCATGATCCATAAACTTTTGCAGAACCTTCAGGAAATCCAGATTGGGATGCAGCTATGGATGAAGAATATCGTTCCTTAATGGAAAACGATACTTGGGATCTTGTTCCTCTTCCAAAAGGAAGAAAACTTGTCAGATGTAAATGGGTCTACAGAACTAAGTATGCACCAGATGGAAGTGTTGAAAGACTTAAGGCAAGGTTAGTTGCCAAAGTTTTTTCCCAAGTTGAAGGGATTGACTAGAATGAAACATTTGCCCCTGTAGCAAAAATGAACTCCATCCGCCTTGTTCTTTCCCTTGCAGCCTTACATAACTAGGAAGTCCATCAAATGGATGTCAAGTCTGTCTTCTTACATGGTGATTTACATGAGGAAATTTACATGGAACAACCTCCTGGATATGTTCAGAATAACTCTAGCCTTGTTTGTCTCCTTAAGAAATCCTTATATGGCCTTAAGCAAGCTCCTAGAGCTTGGTATGCCAAAATGGATAGCTTTCTCCTTGACACTGGTTTTTCTAGATGCCATTCTGACCCCAATGTTTATACCAAGAAAGTAGGAAACCATCTCATCATACTTGTTCTTTATGTTAATGATCTTATCCTTACTGGTAGTGACCCTAAACTTATAACCCATGTGAAATCTAGTCTTAAGCAAAATTTTGAAATGCCAGACTTAGGACATTTGCATTATTTTCTTGCTCTCCAAGTCTTGCAAACCAAAGAAGGAATCTTTATTTCCCAGTCTAAGTATGCTTGTGACCTTCTTCGTCGCTTCCACATGGAATATTGTAAACCGGCCCCTTCTCCCTTCCAGTCTGGAGTCAAACTTTCTGCCACTTGTACTTCCCCTGAAGTAGATTCCACCTTGTATCGTCAGCTTGTTGGTAGTCTTTTATACTTGACTCATTCTCGTCCTGACCTTTCCTTTGTCGTTGGTCGTGTTGCCTGTTATATGCAAACTCCTCATGAAAGTCATTGGAAAGCAGCAAAAAGAATACTTTGATATATTCGAGGTACAATTCAATTTGGGATTCATTGCAGTACAGGGGGGAAACCTTTGTTGGTTGGTTTCACTGATTCAGATTGGGCCGGTGATCCTGATGATCAAAAGTCTACTGCAGGTTATGTTTTCAGTCTGGGATCTGGACCTGTCACTTGGGCTTGTAAGAAACAACAAGCTCTTGCTCTTTCTTCAGCAGAAGCAGAATATCGAGTCGCAGTTAATGCCAGTCAGGAAGCTTTATGGCTTCGACAGATCCTTTCAGAGTTTGGATTCGAGCAGCAGAAGCCTACTCCACTTTGGTGCGACAATCAAAGTGCCATCAAGCTTGCTAAAGATCCAGTTCTACATCAGCGTAGCAAACACATTGAGCTTCACATGCACTTCATCAGAAATCTTGTTCATGATCGTGTTATTGAAGTGCTCTATTGCCCTACAGATGATCAAGTTGCAGACATCTTCACCAAGTCTCTTACAGAAGCGAAGTTTTCTAAACTTCGATCTATGTTAGGAGTTCAGAAATGTGTACTTAAGGGGGGATAGGCTCTAATGCCTCCTTCCTTCTCCTAATAGTGTCACTTTTGTAAATCTTTCAATCCTATCCCAAGTTGTTCTTAAGGGGGGATGTTAGGATATTTAGACACTTAGGAGTTAGTTAAGATCAACTTGTGTAATATATCCGTTAGGTAAAAGTGTGTTTCTTTAGTATGCATTTGTAAATATTCTAATCCGACAGTCACAATATGTTCTAGACATAGAGTGATCCGACGGTTCAACTTCTCTTAGATCATACCTACCATTGATCCGTGGCTTAACACCCGATTGGTCTGTGATCTCTATTTAAAGAGCATAGAGGATCCTTGGCTAGTTGATCGATTATGGGAAGCTCATGTAACTTTTTTTCTTTTGCATAATAAATTGCTCCAAGTAGCTATTTGGCTGGGGCCGTGGACTGTTTCCCTCTCGATGGTTTTAACCACGTGACAAAAATTGGTGTATTGATATGTGATTCATTTGTGTAAAGTGGTTGCTCTTGGTGTTCGGTCCTTTGGGAGTACCCTGTGTACCCTAACATGGGGGACAAGGGACCTCCCTCTACACAAAAATGTAACTACTAAAGTTTAAGAGATATATATTCCCTACCCTTCACGACTTGAACCTATGATCTCCATATTATAGTTTTGCTAAAGATCAAATTGATATTGAAACTCTTATTTGTAGGCTAAATAAGATTAACAATGGTCTCTTGAAGTGCACAAAGTATGTTGTGATAAAGAAAAGATGTCAAAATATCTTACATTTAAATTGAGTGGGGAATTGGAATGTAGTCTTATCATTTTGTTGGGGTAATTTTGAGTTTTTCTCTTTGCTAAGCATGTGTAGAATAAAAACATTTTAGGGCTAACTAAGCTAGTTAAATATTAGGAAAATACTAGAGATGGCAAATCAAAATTTATGTAAATATATACTGTGAAGTGGTTAGAGATAGATATCATCAATGAAAACTCATTTGATTGTTCCTCCTTAGGAGAATTGACGAAGAGGGACACTAATTGATAATACCACAAGTCTAGAAAATAAGTAGATTTCAATATAGAATAAGAGCTAGGAGCAAAGGCTTGATGCATAGTGAGAAACTCTTTTTTCCAATCAAGATATTAAAATGTGGAAAAAATAATAATTGCATACTTAAATGTGGATAAGGTATAATGTTATTGTGGTCTTGGGGTAGGAGCTAAGCGTTGCAATTAATTTTTTGCAAGAGCTACAATTGCTTCTATGATAGGTTTATACATTTTTCATGGATATTATCAAAATAGCCATCATATTCTTTCAAAGCAGGTTATGGAATTTTTTAATACCCTTGATTGCGAAACTTTAGAATTGGAAAAGTTGAAATAAAATGCAACATCTTCAACTCAACAACAACCATTTGAGCAAGTTGTAGCACACTTGATCCTTTGAACCTTATTGATTCAAAGGAATAGGCCAACGTACACTCTATTTCATCATGAGCATAGCTGCTTGGGGTTTTGTTTCATTGCAGGGTCTATGATCAAGGCAAGTAAGGGTTTATGTGGGGTTCTAGGTTATTAGGGGTTATACCAAAGCCTTGGACCATAGATGAATTCCTAGCCCTAGTTGATTATGGAAATGAAGATGATTTGTGTTCTAGGGCGATCTTTTGCTCACAAAAGAAATTAAAGGAAATTTGGGCAAGCTCCAAAGTCCTTAATGAGTAATTGTCAGACTAGTTGGAAGTCACTAAACCATGGATTGCAATATGTGGCAAGGCAATCCAGTGGTTAGGTTATAGGGAGATCATTTTAGATGTCAAAAGGAAGGTATCAAGGGATGTGATAGTGATCTTGGTCGATGTGGTTCAATCATTAAGTAAGGTTAACATTAGTGCTCTCTAGAACCCCTCTATGATCTCATCAATGTCGGTTAAGGGTGATGATCTTAATTCATAGCCTCTTTTGTAAGAAAAAATCTTAGTTTATAGGAGAAGGGATTGGCATCTAGCCCTAAAACTATTGAAGAGAAGGGGACAACCACATATGCAAGCCTATTTGAGCCACAGTCCATCCGAAAACACAAATGTATTCAGGTGCACCCTAGAAAAATTAAAATGGTTGTGGACAAGGATGTGCAAATGGAAGATGTGGAGGTTTTGATGGGCATGACACTTGTATGTAAATTTATGGGGAAAAGTGTTAAGGGGGAGACTCTTAATTCTTGGTTAGTAGATTAGTGGTATCATATCCTTGTTATATCTTGAAATTCCATCTACTAATTTAAGGTTGTTTGGGTTTCATCATGAATTGTGAAGAGGTTGTAAAGAGGATTTTGGAGAGGAATGGTTGTGGGACCCATCAAGGTTAAGTATTTAGCATTGGAGACCCATTTTTTATCCAAGGTTGGAGCCAAATTTCATTAAAAAAATCTAGGTTTTGATGCCTAGCCTCCCTTTGGAATTTTGGTACAGCTAGATTCTAGAGAAGATAGGTGATGTTATAGTTTATTTTATAGAAGTTGAGGAAGGTTGGGAAGAAAGGATTGATAGAATAATGGAGAGAATTCTAGTTGATATTGGTTTTACACAAGGTCCATTGTTGGATTTACATTTAATAAGGAAATCAAGTTTATTCACAAAAACTTGATTACTAGATAATTCCTTTTATATGTGGGTTTTTTCATGGCATGGGACATTCGTGGAAATCTTGTTCCCTCCCCTTTTAGAGCCCTTTTAAACAAAAATAGTGAATTAAAAATATAGGCTCAAATGGGTATATGCTAGTAGTGGTGATATGTGGAGACAACGGATAAGGTAGATGATTCATGCAAGGAATTAATGGAATGGGAAACTGGAACAAGATCTAAACCAAATGTGGATTTATTTAAGATCGACCCTCAGATTCCTCATTGCATGAAAAAGGTATGGTTTTACCAATCTGATCTCTTATTTCTTTTGAGATTCCTTGTGATCCTTCAAGTAAAGTGGATCCCTTAAAATTGAATGACTCCCCATCTATATGTGATTATAGGACCTTAGACTCTTATCTCAAGAGACGGTCTCAGTTTGGAGGATCAAGTTAGGGGGGGGGATTTAAATCCTGACTCAAGTACCTCTTTAGGTGTATAAGTCTAATCCTTTAGGATTAGATCCTCCCTTATATTTGGATAATAATAAAAAAGGAACTTAAATACGAAGAATGAAAACCTTGAAGTCAATGAGGAATCCTTTTCAATTCTTGCTAAATCCTCAAGATAGAAGGTGCACCATCCTCAGACTCTTGTGAAATACTCTAACCAACTAAGTTCCAAAACCAAAATGGAAGAGGATCTTGGTGGAATTAAAAGGGATTTAGCACCAGATAAATTATTAACCCCATGTGTCAGAAAAATATCCCATATTAACTTGGCCAACTCCAAATCACAGAAAAAGATGCAAGAAGGAAAACAATGAACCATTAACACAACTCATAGAATGAGGAAAGTTGAGAATGTTGTTTCCAAATGATCATTGTCTCTTTCAATGCTTGAGCGATTGGGGGTGCCCAGAAACAGCTAGCTCTCAAAAGAATGTTTGATTTTTTAAGCATGATTAGTTATGATTCAAGAAACAATGTGTTATGGACAAAAAAATCTTGATTTATTTTCTTCTGTTTTAAGATATTGGAGTATTAGTTTTGTGATGTTATTAGTTGTTCTATGTTGGAATGAGGGAAAAAATCCGAAGTGATAGATGAGATTCCAAGAGAACATTGGTGTCGATAGACATCATTTGCACTTAAGCATAGCAAGTAAACTTTCAATGACATAATGGTGTATGATAGACTAATCAAAGATGACCAGCTATAAATATATCTTGGTAGATAACCAAACCAACTATAATGGGACCACATAACTCAAATTGACCATAATTGTCCATAAAAAGTAGATCTAGAATCCTCGGTGGACATGGTCAACTCAAATAGTAGTCGGTCGGTCGACTCCCTCAATCTAACAAGTTGAGGTCTACCAAGAACCTATGGTTCCAATAAACCCTCGTAATTACATAATATTCCCCCTTAATTTGTTGTGAACTACAAATGTTGATCAACCACGGTACAATAACATTTCCAAGGAAAATATGAGAAATTGTCACCATCAAACTCATCAAAATCAAGTAGAGTAATACTCCTTGAATAAGTTTGAAAACAATGTTGTATCAATCATCTAATCCATCCACAAATCGATCAAATAAGATTCCAAATTATTGACCAAAATAGCTCCAATCGATTAATCGACTATACAACAACAATAACTATTCTTTGTCCATCAATACAGTATGTGTCCATCAATCAACCATTGAACATTAATTGCAAGCAAATAAACCTTAAAACAACCAATAAACAACTTAGTTAAACTCACTAATTGATTGACAACTCAAGCTGGGTTTACATATCATTAATTCCTCCCTCACCCCCAAACACAACTAACATAATATAATAATAAACAAATATCTCAATCAAAAATCAATCAACTAATACCATTGGTTGAACCATAGTCAACCATACCAAAAAAAGGATTAGCAACAAGAAAGACGAGAATTTTGTTGTACAATCAAATAAATATATATGTATGAAGTCCTCAAACATCTTTACAACCAATTCCATGACTATTCATCAATCAACCACAAGCAATTATGGTAGTCAGTATTGGTCCATTGTTTGTCTTTCATGTTGTTTCATAAAGTTTTGAAAGCACAACCATTTTCTTTCTAAGAATATTGATTTATGGGAAAAGAACTTCCTCTAATTCTTGTGGTGAGGATGATGATATGTCAAGTATTTTTTCTCTAGTTGAATAGAGGATGTAGGATCAAGTTCTGGTTCACTTACTAGTGTAGAACAACCATGTATATCAACAAATGTCATCTACAATAACATTTTCAAATTATGGCAATGTTATGAACAACCAACTCACCAATCTAATTAACATTATTAAACAATAGTGGGTTGTTCTTCCAACAATGTAGTCTGAAATCCTCATGCAACAATTAAAAATTTATTGGTGTTAGCAAGGCTAAGTGTATGCAGTGATGTAGGAGCATCATAATTAAGACTCGTTCTAGGTGATTTAATATTAGGGGTAATTGGGACAACAATACCCAATGCATTCCTCCCAGGTCCTCTAGTATATCTCGTTGTTTAACATACGAGATCCAACTAGCAGTGTGTTTCTCAAAACTAGGAGAAATAGCATCACTAGTAGCCAACAAAGCATGAGAAGGTGTGCAAACATGAATATCATCTTTATTTCAAACAAATAGGCTACAAATAAAGTCGTCAAAGGTATAATAAGAAACCATTGAGTCAAGACACTTAATAACATCAATTTTCTCCACGTCACTTTGCAATCAACTAATTTTTGTATCAAGGCTCTATTTGCAATCTTGCAATCCCTAAATAGTTTCATCTTTCTCAGTCAGCTACAACAACAAAGAATCATAATCTTCTTTCAAAGAATTATATTCATTAAATAACCTATTATTGTTTTCTTTAAGAGGATCATCTTCTTCACAAAGCTCAATAATAGAGGTCTGCAAGTGGGAAACCCCATTTTCTAGATAGGAATTGGTGTCTTCCATTCTACCTAGTTTTGTCTTCAAGGTAGTCATTTATGTATGAGAAAAGGATTTATCCCTCCTCCAAATATTCAACTAAATCTAACTTATCTAAAAAAACATCCACAAAATTCTATAATATGGTTTCCATAGTGTTTTCCATGGCATAAATCTTCTTGGATTTTCACCACTCTGTAAAACAATTGTTTGAAAAGGGGCATCTTCATCCTCTAGCTAAGTATGAGTTATAGCCAATATTTGTTTTTAAGCCTACATTTTAGAAACAACAGTTTGCATGTCATTTACTTCTTCACATATACAATCATGAGATTCTTGCAAAGCAATAGCCTTCTTCTCACAAATCTCCTACTATTTCTTTAAGGTTAGGGATTCACCATCAAATATACCCATCTTCTTACACACAATCAAATTATATTAATTTGTTGGTTAGTGCTTAGTTCAGTATTCACCTTAGTGATATAAATATAACATAGATAATCCATATCTCATCAACAAGGAATAAGCACAACAGTTCACTACAGAAATAATACATCACAACAAGTTGCCTCAAGGATTATTCAACAATATAATTCTAGTGGCATGCATAGAAATACTCCCTCCAGATATTGTCACAACAAAATTTTCAACCATAATGAAGTAAATAATTGTGCTACACTAGCTAAAGAAGGCACCAAGAATGGTACAAGTTGATATCTAGCCAAATACAAGGTAATAAGAAACGTTTCACCACCAATCAACCTCGTAATTGATCCAATAGAAACTAAATTTGCTTAAACATTTTCAATGTATGACAATCAAGAAGACCCAATCAATCGATACCTCGGACTTGTAGTTGATTATCAAGGCAACTTCCATTCAGTTAATGCGGATCAATAATGCACAATTCAACCTTCAATTAAACAACGTTGATCATATGTCCAAATTCGATGGCTCTAGAAGTCAACCATTGAGAAGAGTCGATAAGCCAAAGTTCTAACCAGCACATAACGAAATGGTTCAATGTTGTTGGTGTACCTCTAGTCAATTATCCATGCAAGTCGATCCTAAATCAAAGCAAGAATTATCATGATATTAAATTTAGAAGATAATGTGTCCAACACCCAATTACCCAAAGAAAGGAGGCTTTAGTTGAATATGTGGTTCACAAGGTTGAAGTTAATATAAGTCAACAAATCCTAGTCGATACCCTCTAGTCTCTAGTCAAATATTTAATTGATGGAGGTAGACGGTTCTCATTCAACACAGATGCTCAAACATTTTACTAATCAAGCCAACAATAAATTTGTTGTCGAGTTAAAAATCATGCTTCAAAGGCAAGTCGATGGGCTTCAAATCACCTCAAAGAACCAGGGAAAATACCACTTGATGCCTATAGAGAACATATATAAATAATGGTTGAATCCATGATTGACCACACTCTCAAAAGAAAACACTTGACATCAAGCTCAACTCAGTAAGAGCACTAATGTCAATGGTGTTGATTGTATAGCATTAGGAGTCATTCTTCGGAATGATGGTTTGTATCAAGTCCTATTTATATCATCATATGATTGAGGTGATGATGCTCATACTATAAATTCTTGTGTTGTATCAAGACTGTAGACTTGTGTTGTATCAAGTCATTATGATTCTCATAGACGGTACACTATGACATGAATCTCTAGTTATGGAGATGGGTTTGTGAGTCATATAAACCTATGATCCTCATGTGGTCATCCAGAGAATGGATACCCATTAAGGAGGAACTCTAGTCATAGAGGTAAATGTTATGTGATATATTACTAATCATGGTCATTCGAGATGGATAAAGCTATTAAGTCTCCTCTAGAGACTGATCACCTATAGAGTGAATTACTTTAGCATATAATTATATGGTCAGGGGTAATATAATATGATCATATCATGTGACACTTATTCTTAGTATAATATGATATGATAGATGATTAAGTTAACACATATCAACCATGTAGTAAGATAAAGAGATAAGCAATACAGAGATAAAAGACAAACAAAATTCGGATTTTACCATGCAAACGACTGGATGAACTCAAGTTATAAAGCTTTAGTTAAATAAGAATTCCCCAATCAGTGCCTAACTTAAATCTTATGTGCTTCAGTTAAATAAAGAAACTCTTTGTGATCCATGCAAAGTTAAAAATAGTAAATAAGGTGTTTTGCATGGATGATGCTTGAGTGAAGCACCATGACACTTAAGTTAGCATCCTAACTAAGTGATCAAGCATTCAGTTAGAGATTCAGTTAGAGATTGAGTTGACTTCCATATCAGTTAACTATCAGTTAAATCTATTCTTGTAAGGTATGGTGCATGTCTTGTGCATGGAGAATAATCCTAGGCACTGACTTGGCACTAGTACAAGCAAGACACTAATGTTTGCATGGAGAGAATCTAATGCACTGATTTTGATGCTCCTCTAGTAAATTTGTAGTTTTGATGCTCCTAGAGCATTCATTGATGAACCTATTCTCTAGGGTTTGCATGGCATGAGTTTTGACTTGTTATTAAAGTGTCGAGAACTTGGCAAGTTCATTATAGTTGTTATAGTGGATCTCTCTTCTATATTTCTATGTATTCTCTCCTATCGAGAAATCTGCTTATTTTGTAAAAGTCATTCTCTGCAATCTATCTATTATATATTGAATAATTGTTGGGGTTTTTCATTCTCTCTATTTTGAGGATTTTCCCAAGGGTACATATTGCCTTAAGTGTATGAATGATTTGTGTGGTTGATTTGATTGTGAGATTCATTTGTTCATTGGTTCATTTATAAAAAAATTAAAGTTCAAATATCTTCATTATTGCTCTAACATTAACATGGTATCAGAGCAAAGGGCGTGAAGGAGCTTAGTTTTGTGCAACAAACTAAAGCCTATGTAGGTCTTGAGGATTTGATCAAGTTCGAGAGCCATGACATCGATCTTCATTCGACCGGAAGACCGTCTTGAAGGCACTTCCAACTTCAACACATGGAAGGCGAGAGTATTGAACATTATTGAGGAGCATGATTTTGATACCTTCATATCCACTATGGTAGAGGAGACTACCACCAATGCATGGCGAGTCAAATTCAAGAAGAATCAAGCAAAGGCCAAGTGGGTCATCTATGATTTGGTTAAGGACAATCTCATGTTCGTGATCACTCCATTGAAGACCACAAAGGAGTGTTTTGATACACTCACAAACCTGTATGAGAAGAAGACCCTTAGTCAAAAGAGGGATTTGAAGAATAAGCTTTGAAACCTAAATATGGAGAAGGATGAGACTGTGGTAACATTCTTCACCAATATCTCTCTAGTAAGAGCAACTTGCTAGCATTAGAGTAGTGACAGATGAAGATGATCTTCTTCAAACCACCATCGATGGTCTCCCATCCTCATGGGAGACATTCTTGGCTGTGGTAAATAGCTGATAAGAGAATCCTAACTTCGAGAGGTTGCGGCATGACTGTCTCTAAGAGGAGGGTCGAATTTAGAGCAAGACTATGTGCACCAAAGAGGAGAATCTTTCCCTCACGGAAAGGATGAAGAAAGGGAGGAATCCATTCGCTCTCAATAAATCTTTCCATGAAAAGAAGAAAGAGTTCAATAAATACTTCAACAAGTCAAAAATTTAAATGCTTCTATTGTGAGAAGAAGAGCCCTTATGCAAGAGAGTGTCATGCAAAGAAGAATAAAAAAAAAAGGTTCAGGCATCTACCGCAGTAGAAGAAGATGAAACTTCTCAAAAGAAATGATCCAAAGAAAAGGATGATCGAAAGGAGTGTTTCCTTTAGTTTAAGAAGAGCATTCGCTTCTGTGTGCATGGGATCCTTATTCCCCATGCAGAGATTTGTTACCTATTGCATGAGACTAATTTTGCAGAGTTTAAAGTTGCAGTGAATAAAGAGGGATTCCAACAATCTCTACAAGGATACAGGGATCAAGAGGGAGCCTACACAAAACAATAAAATATTGTCTTGTAGGGAAAAACCATATGCCCTGACCTACAAGAATAGAATGACATGTATTGAATGTGGAGTCATTCCAATGGATGATCTTGAAAGAGAACAAATTGGGAGGTTTTTATGTTGCATATGAAGAAGTTAAGATAGAAGCCCCAATACTATTCTGAGAGATGTGAAGACTCCTGAAGATATTTAACTTATCTTATTTACAACCATGTGTCAAAAAGAGCTTCAGAAATAGATGTGCATGAGTATTTGTGATGGAGGACCCAGATTGTGATTCTCACATCTTGATGGTGAGAAGGAGAAGCTAGATTTTCTATCTCATAAAGGACCAGCAAAATTGGTTGATCTACCTCTTGTTAAGAGGAGACCTGCATGATGCTCATATTCAGAAGGAAGCATAGAATAATATTCAAGAATCTTATTATGATTCTTGAGATTAGATGTGTGGTAGTCACTAGAGATTTTCCTGACTTAAGGAAAATATGCAATAGAGATCCTGAAGAGTTCAGGATGATGGGCACTAAGTCCATGGCCACACATATGAATATAAATATGAATTTGTTAATTCTTAATTCATATTTGGAGAATCTCAAAGTCAGTTGAGGTGTACTTGATTAGCACCAAGATCGGTTATATGATTTGTAGTCAGTACATAGACATGTACAACAATGCATGTGATGAGGTACCTACTTGGTACACGTAAATGTGGACTCGGATATGTCTCGAATAGTGAAATAAATTTTCAAGGATATATGGATTCTGACTAGTACAATGATCGAGTAAGATCACATCAGATATGTTGCTCCAAATAGAGCATATTGTAAAGTTGTAGAGCTTTATGAGGTTCCTGGTCAATTATATCTTAGACATGGTACATATCCACATATGAACAACATTGTCATCATTCTTACTAAGCCTATGTCCAGGAAAATCTTGGTCTAGTACATGAAGACTCCTCTAGTTAAAGATGGAGTATTAATGTGTCTTTGTGAGCAACAACAGATAAAGTGACCAACTAGCTAGTCCTGGTACATGACTCAGGAATCCAGGGGATGTGATATCTTGTGGAGAGAATCGACATGATCACAGACATGGTCAAAGTCTCAAATACTATTAGATACTCTAGAAGGGTTATAGTCGGGACCATTAGAGAATAGTTAAACCTATTGGAGATATAGTTGTGGTGCTGCAGTATAAGCAGAAGAATAAGAAATCACTGTGAAAGCGATTAGGCCTCGAAGAACATCATAGAGAATGGAAAGCTCACAGGTAACATCTCTAGATAGCACAAGATTATAAGAAGTCAATAAATGTTAAAGATTGAAAGAAAAGATGAGATTTTATTTCTGTGTGATATTATACATTTGATGTGTGTTGTTGTATATGATGGATGTGAAATCCATGGTTTCTAGTTTAGAGAAGTGTATTCTAGATAGGATCCAGATGATGTTACCATGAATAAGTAGCTATTTGGTCTCTTAAGTTACCTAGCATACATGTTCTAATTTATACTTGTTAATAAGCATATGTTTGAGCACCTTTGAGGTACATTAGAATAAGTTCTTTATTGTAATTGATACACGGTAGACCTATTGTGTTATCCAACTATTGTTTTAGCTTGAGATAAGCTATGTATGTTAAGGTTAGTACTACAAAAGAATTTTTTTTTTGTGTGGATAGTACTACTAGCTGAGAAGCTGTGTAGTAGAGAAAACTACTTGTGGAGTTATTTGGTGAGAGCTTCAGTCTTTAGGTTTCTGAAAACCCTACGTGTTATGATAAAACACATTGAGATAAACTTTTACTTCATCGGAGTCACGGTCATTTAAGGTGAAAATTCAATACATAGCTACTAATGATCATATTGAAGATGTGTTGACAAAGCCGATGTCAGTGATGTAGTTCAAATACTTCCAAGATAAGCTTGGTGTGGTAGAAAATGCCTAGTGAAGCAGAGAATTCCTCCCTCGCTAAGAGTGAGTGTTGATTGTACATCATCAAGAGTCATTCTCTGAACTTTTGGTTTGTATTAAATTGGGACTCGTGGTTTGTATAAAGTCCTATCTATATCCTCATATGATTGAGGTGGTGATGCTCGTACTGTAAATTCTTGTATTGTATCAAGACGGTATACTTTTGTTGTACCAAGTCTGGACTTGTGTTGTATCAAGTCATTTTGATTCTCATAGACGGTACCCTATGAGATGGATCTCTAGTTATGGATATGGGCTTGTGATTTATATCAAGATATGATCCTCATGTGGTCATCAAGAGAATGGATACCCATTGAAGTGGACCTCTAGTCATAGAGGTAAATGTTATGTGATATATCACTAACCATGGTCATTCGAGGTGGATAAAACTATTAAGTCTCCTCTACAGATTAATCACCTCTAGAGTGAATTACTTTAGCATATGACTATATGATATGGCATAATATAATATGATCATAGCACATGAGAATTCCTCTCAGTATAATATGATATGATAGATGATTAAGTTAACACATATTGACTATGTGATAAGATAAATAGATAAGAAATAAAGAGATAAAAGAGAAAGATAATTCAAATTTGCCCATGCAGAAGATTATATGAACTTATGTTATAAAGATGCAGTTAAATAAGAATGCCTCAATCAGTGCCTAACTTAAAGCTTATGTGCTTTAGTTAAATAAAGAAACTCTCAGTGATCCATGCAAAATAAAAAATAGTAAATAAGTTGTTTTGCATGGACGACACTTGAGTGAAGCACCATGACACTTAAGTTAGTGTCCTAGCTAAGTGATCATGAATTCAATTAGAGATTGAGTTCACTTCCATATCAATTAACTATCAATTAAAGATATTCTTGGAAGGTATGGCACATGTCTTGTGCATGGAGAAGAATCCTAGGCACTAACTTGGAACTAGTGTAGGCAAGGCGCTAATGTTTCCATGGAGAGAATCTAATGCACCGGTTTTGATGCTCTTTTAGTCAATTCATAGTTTTGATGCTCCTAGAGCATTCATTGATGAACCTATTCGCTAGGGTTTGCATGCCATGAGTTTTGAATTGCTATTAAAGTGTTGGGTACTTGAAAATTTTATTACAGTTGTTACAATGAATCTCTCTTCTCTATTCCTATGTATTCTCTCTTATCGGGCAATCTGCTTATGTTGTAAAATTAGTTCTCTGCAATCTATCTATTATACCCTGAAGAATTGTTGGGGTTTTTCATCCTTCATGTTTTGAGGATTTTCTCAGGGTACATCTTATCTTATGTGGATGAATGATTTATGTGGTTGATTTGGTTATAAGATTTATATATTCATTGGTGCATTGATAAAAGTTTTAAAGTTCAAATATATTCATTATTTCTAAAACATTGACAAATAAAACTCCATCACTCTACAAATCCATTATCTTGAACCACAAAGCTTTGATATCATCTTAAAAAAAGCAAAAAAACAAAAGAAGTGATAAACAAAATAGAATCTTGTTCATTTTAGTGAGGTGTCATGTTGTCTTGGCTACCTTTTTTCATCCTCTTCCCTCTTTCCATCCAATATTCTTGCATAGGAAATCACATATGAACAACTATAAGGCAATCGAGTAAGACCGAGAGAGAAACTAGTTGTAGGCCTAGATCCTTTTTCATGCTAGATGTAGGCCTAGATCCTTATAGGAATTCATCCTCTACAGAGCCAATCCTTTTTCATACTAGATGTAGGCCTAGATCATTCTAGGACTCCATCATCTATAGAGCGAGTCCTTTTTCATACTGTATGTAGGCCTCTATCCTTCTAGGACTTCATCATCTACAGAGCCAATCCTTTTTTCATATTGGATGTAGGGAACCACTGGGACTCATCACTCCCTCTTGCAATGGACACCAATCTACACAACTCCAAGCATGTCCCTGAAGTACTCAAACTTCCCTCTCGCCAAAGGCTTGGTCAAGACATCAACTATCATCTCGTCCATCGCAACATACTAGAGCTACACTATGTTTTATTTGATGAAGCATGGGATCTTCAGCTCTGCATGAATTAACTTTGAAAAGAAGGATGCAGAAGAGGGGAATAATTTAGTAAACAATGATCAATAATTCATGGAAAAATTGCACACACATGGAGAAAACATTGGAAGAATAGCATTACATCCATTAATCGGTAAATTATATGTAATACAATGGTGTTACAAATAGGATAATTCAAATGTCCTAGGTAGGATTCAAATATACCAACCTGGACTAACTTTGGAGCTAACTTGGTGTGGGAAAATCACCACTAGAGCTCACTAATGCAACTTTGGATAACTGAATCGGTTCACAAATAGTTACTTGATTGATCTACGTGAGCAAAGATGCCCAACCTCCCTTAAATCATGCAAATTGGCACTAGGATGACTAAAAGTGAACTAACTGATGGGAATCAGAGAATAACTGGACACAACTGAACATCGACTAGGGTCAAATGTTGGTGACTGCTAGTGGCACTCATAGTGGGTTCCTTAATTATAGGGATTAGTATCTAGAGCTCCTGAACTCATGCAGACAATCGCATTGAGTATTAGGTGGGATCCAGATGAGTTCCCCATGACAATAATGAAGTGGAAATGACCTCATAATCTAGGAAAAGACAAATAGACTATTGTGGTCAAGGGAGGATTAGTTAATTAATCCTAGCACACCACTCCTATCTGCACCATATTCTAGGTATAGTGATACTTTATCTTGATATGCTTTGATTTGTAATGGAACAATGGGTTCTCAAATAACTTCACACAACTCTATTGGTCACAAAAGATACAAGTTGCCTCTAACTCGAGATCAAACAAATCTGATAGTAGCTTTTGTAGCCATATTGCCTCACAATTGGCTGAACAGGATGCAATGTATTATGCCTCGGTTGTACTTACTGCCACACTCGAATGTTCCTTCTAAACCAAGAGATCAATCTAGATCACAAACTAAAGCAATATCTTGAAGTGCTTCTCCTATCTGTGGAACTGCCTTCCTAATCCGAATCAACATAACCATGCAGTTTAATATTCTGATCTGCCACATACTTGAGCCCATACTCAATTGTACCCTTCAGGTACCTCAATACATGCTTTGAAACAACGAGGTGAACACATCTCGAATCTGTCAGAAATTGGATCATTGTGTTCACAACAAAGGATATGTATGGCCTCGTGTTCGTTAAATACATCAATGAACCAATCATTTATCTATACATCGTGGAATCAACTGTCTCTAAAGAATCATCACATAATATCTTCAATTTTGATGCCATGGGTGTGGCAATGGCCTTGCAGTCCATCATTCCGAACCTCTTTAGAATATTTATTGCATAGTTTCCTTGACCAAGGAATATCCCATCTGAACTCTGCCACACCTCCAGTCCTAAGAAGTACTACATCATCCCCAGGTCCTTCATTTCGAACTCTATGACAAGCCTCTTCTTTGTATATGCAATGAGCTCATCCTCACCTGTTAATAACATGTCATCTATGTACAATAGGAGTATCACTTGTTTTCCATCCTCAACCTTAAAATAGAGGTTGGAATATGATTTACTCTTGGTAAATCCTAAGCTCATTAGAAAAATATCCATCGTACCATACCACGTCCTAGGTTCTTGCTTCAAACCATACAAGGCCTTCTTTAACTTGCACGCATGAGTATATCTGTCATGTGTCTCAAATCCCAGTGGTTACTCCATGTATACTTCCTCTTCAACTACACCATTCAATACAATTTTCTTTACGTCCATCTGGTGTATCTTCCACTTCATTACTGTAGCTAAGGCAAGTAAAAACCTAATGGAAGTGTATCTTTCTATAGGCGCAAATGTCTCCTCATATTTTATGCCTTATTTATGGGAGAATCCATGTGCCACAAACCTTGCCTTGTACTTCTCTATGCTTCCATCTATTGCATGCTTGATCTTGTATATCCATTTGGAAGACACTACGAAATTCCCTTCAAGTCTTGACACCACATCCCAGACATCATTATTTATGATTGATTGATACTATTAAATCATTGCATCCTTCCATGCTTTATTTTCTGCTACTTCCTCATAGTTGGATGGTTCTTCATAATGATGTCGCAAAGTAGTGCTACATATCTAGTGTAAGGTATTGGTCTCTTGTTTTCTCTGTAAGTCCCATTTGGAGCACCATATCTCTCTGCATATTGCATAGATTCACGTGGCCATGCAGGTATTATATTGTATGGTTTATTCTAACAAGGTGGATATACAAGTCTCTGAGGTTCTGTCAAGTAAGGTTCTTAATGGCCTTCTTGGATCACTTCTTCCATAACTGTATCTCTGGGAACTCCAAGTTCTTTAGTTTCTTTGGTGTGGAATTGTCTTGATCTATTATAGGTAGAATCTTCATGAAAAGTAACATTCATGTTGGTATCGATCTTCTTGAATCCTAGAAATTATATTCTGTATGATTTTGATGTGTCGTTGTATCCAACAAATTAGCTATTCTTTCCTAAAGGATCTAGCTTTGTCCTCTTTTCTTTGCGAACATGCATGTACATAGGGGAACCAAATATTTTGAGATGGATGACTTCTGGTTTCTCTCCTGAGAAAGATTCTTCTAGAGTCTTGTTATCCATGACCCGGTGAGAAGTTCTATTTTGTACATATACAACTGTTCTCTCTACTTCTGCCCATAGGTGCATTGGAAGGTATTGGTCATGAAGCATCACCTTCGTTACTTCCATTATTGTTATGGTCTTCCTCTCTACAATGCCATTTTGTTAAAAATTGTAGGGCGTGTTCATCTCCCTCTTAATCCCATATTCTCTGCACAGGTATTTGAATTATTCTAAAGTGAACGAACCACTATTGTCTGATCATACAGTCCTTATCTTATTTTTAGTATATTCCCTACCACGGATTTGAATTCCTTGAACTTACTGAAAACTTCATCTTTACTTTTCAAAAAGTAATCCATGTTTTACAAGAATAATCATCTATGATAGAGACATAGTATGCATACCCACTTAGGGGGTTGGATGACATGGGGCCACATACATTTGAGTGGATTATTTCCAAAATATCTTTCTCCTTGGTTTTACTGCTTGGAAATGGTTTCTTTACATTCTTCCCTTTTGCACATCCTTTGCAAATGCCTTCATGTTTTGCTTAAATCTCAGGTAGACCTGGTACTTCCTTGCTTGCAATTAGTAGTGCTCTGTAGTGTACATGTGCAAGCCTACAGTTCCATAGTGTCATGAACCAATGCATGTGTAGTCCTATGCATGTTCTAAGTTCGACCCTTTAATATATAGATGCATGGCACACACATAATGTGGTTGGTGTTATGTATGTCATAATTTTGAGCTCTACCTATAGGTCCCCTTATGTATACCATAATGTGTCAGGTAAATTCCATAGAGCTGGAATCTTGGTTAATAGTGTGAAATTATCATGGCCCAACATTAGTTTTAGTCTTGACCTAACCACTTAATACAACCATTTAGAATTATTAGCTAGCATCTTATGATGACCGATAGAAGTGCATTATGGGATTTCAATAGAACTTGGGTCATGCTCAACGTTGAACACAATTTTGTCATCCTTGTCACTAGCGAACTGGCAATGATCTCTTACTTGAAGCATGGTTTTATGTAGGCGTTTGTAATTTTTAATTTTAATTTTTTTTTGGTTGAAGTTGCTCTTCAATTAAAATGCTAGACAAGAGAATGTAATTTTAACTAATGTTCAAGGAACAACCATAAAATTTCTATATGGGACTTAGAAGTATAACCATATGGAATACACTATTCTACTAGAATGAGAGAAAGAACCAACTAACTAGTCAATAGAAACACAAGTAGTGTGATACACAACCGTATTGAGCATACAATGTTGGTGCTAATGTGTTTGTGTTTAGAATGAAGAAAAATGAGAAGAGAGAGAGAGAGAGAGAGAGAGAGAGAGAGAGAGAGAGAGAGAGAGAGAGAGAGAGGTTGGGTTCCCATTTAGAGTAAATATGGGACCCTTATGTTGATTGTCCCATGGATGTGTTTGTTGAAATCCATGTTTGATGTCTATTCTATTTATGTAGTTGTTCTAAGCATGCAAAATGTTCATGCACTGTAATCTTCCAAAAAAATTAGAGCCAACTGATAAAGTGTGATTGTATTTTCAATCCATAACACATTTCCTATTCATATGTTCCCCTTCATGTTACTATTATTAAGTATTATTAAAGTTTTCCAGGATTTTTACTTTGGTCCTATTTTGGAGTATTAAAATAGAAAAATGTTGTAATTGTATTTATTTTTATCAATATTCTTCCTATTATCATTGTTTGGCCCCAACTGCATGAAACTCAATGCTTATGTGGGAAAGACGACCCTCTATAGACAAAATGTGTCTTTAAGAGATTTGAACCATGTCGGGGTTGTGAAATATCCTTGCTTTACCAACTAAACAAGAACCTGTTGACCATTTCAATATATTTCAATGTATTATAGTTAGTTGGATGCATTGGTATACATCAAATTTAGTTAACGTGTGAAAAAAATATTAATGATAACCATTGAAAATAAGGGAAATATTTAGAAGATCTACTATCTTGTGCCTTTTTCTAGAAAATTATTCATCTGCGTGATCACGATTAAGATTCCTAGATGTATTTCCTGGATTGCTCAAATGGGTATATTATTTTCCTAACAGTGTTATTGTTGTTACATCCAAGCCAGAGATATATTTAAAAGTGGCATCACAAAGTCGACCATTCAAATGGAATATTAGATTATTGTTACAAATTCCATTGACACTTAATACCCTTTATAGAAATCGAGCATTTATCTTAGTTTCGACAAAAAATATAATAATTCTCCCTTTCTCTAAATGCATGATCATCTTCAAAGTCATGGATATCAATTGTACATTTATCTTCGATGTTCTTTCTCTAGTGAATGGAATCTACATTGTAGTTTAAGGCTCATAGAGATTCGAATGGGACCATTACTTATCCTCCATTAAGTCCCCACAAAGAATTTGTTTTCCTAGCCAATGACTATTGGCCCTAGGAAGAGACAACCAAAATAATGATCGGAAAGATGAAGATTTCAGTTGCAAGATTTCGGTCACAAGATTCCAATCGTAGAACGAGGAAAAGCCGCAATGGAAGGAGCCTCGACAGAAGAGGAAAAAAGGAGTCGAAAAGTAGAGTTCGACAGATTTTGGGGAAACAGTTAGTTAGACTAAAAGCTTGCTTTTAGTAATAAAACGTGATTTCATTTCGAACCTCTTTAGAATCTTTATTGCATACTTTCCTTGACCAAGGAATATCCCATTTGAACTCTGCCACACCTCCAGTCCTAAGAAGTACTGCGTCATCCCCAGGTCCTTCATTTCGAACTCTATGAAAAGACTCCTCTTTATATCTGTAATGAGCTCATCCTCACCTGTTAATAACATTTCATCTATGTACAATAGGAGTTCACTTCTTTTCCATCCTCAACCTTAAAGTAGAGGTTGGAATATGATTTACTTTTGGTAAATCCTAAGCTCATCAGAAAAATATGCATCCTACCATACCACATCCTATGTTCTTGCTTCAAACCGTACAAGGCCTTCTTTAACTTGCACACATGAGTCTATCTGTCATGTGTCTCAAATCCCAGTGGTTACTCCATGTATACTTGCTCTTCAAAAACACCATTCAAGACAATTTTCTTTACGTCCATCTGGTGTATCTTCCACTTCATAACTACAGCCAAGGCAAGTAAAAACCTAATGGAAGTGTATATTGCTATAGGCACAAATGTCTCCTCGTATTTTATGCCTTCTTTCTGGGAGAATCCATGTGCCACAAACCTTGCCTTGTATTTCTTGATGCTTCCGTCTGTTGTATGCTTGATCTTGTATACCCATTTGGAAGACACTATGAAATTCCCTTCAGGTCTTGACACCACATCCCAGACATCATTCTTTATGATTGATTGATACTATTAAATCATTGCATCCTTCCATGATTTATTTTCTGTTGCTTCCTCATAGTTGGAGGGTTTTTCATTAATGATGTTGTAAAGTAGTGCTACATATCTGGTGTAAGGTATTGGTCTCTTGTTTTCTCTGGAAGTCCCATTTGGAGCACCATATCTCTTTTCATATTGCATAGATTCACGTGGCCATGCAGGTATTATATTGTATGAATTATTCTAACAAGGTGGATATACAAGTCTCTGAGGTTCTGTCAAGTAATGTTCTTAATGGCCTTCTTAGATCACTTCTTTCATAACTGTATCTCTGGGAACTGCAAGTTCTTTAGTTTCTTTGGTGTGGAATTGTCTTGATCTATTGTAGGTAGAGTCTTCATCAAAAGTAACATCCATATTGGTATCGATCTTCTTGAATCCTAGAAATTATATTATGTATGATTTTGATGTGTCGTTGTATCCAACAAATTAGCTATTCTTTTCTAAAGGATCTAGCTTTGTCCTCTTTTCTTTGCGAACATGCATGTACATAGGGAAACCAAATATTCTAAGATGGATGACTTCTGGTTTCTCTCCTGAGAAAGATTATTCTAGAGTCTTTTTATCCAAGACCTGGTGAGAAGTTCTATTTTGTACATATACGACTGTTCTCTCTACTTCTACCCATAGGTGCATTGGAAGGTATTGGTCATGAAGCATCACCTTCGCTACTTCCATTATTTTTATGGTCTTCCTCTCTACAATGCCATTTTGTTAAAAAATGTAGGGTGTGTTCATCTCCCTCTTAATCCCATATTCTCTGCATAGGTATTTGAATTATTCTAAAGTGAACGAACCACCATTGTCTGATCATAAAGTCCTTATCTTATTTTTAGTATATTCCCTACCAAAGATTTGAATTCCTTGAACTTACTGAAAACTTCATCTTTACTTTTCAAAAAGTAATCCATCTTTTACAAGAATATTCATATATGACAGAGACATAGTATGCATACCCACTTAGGGAGTTGGATGACATGGGGCCACATACATTTGAGTTGATTATTTCCAAAATATCTTTCTCCTTGCTTTCATTGCTTGGAAATGGTTTCTTTACATTCTTCCCTTGTGCACATCCTTTGCAAATGCCTTCATGTTTTGCTTGAATCTCAGGTAGACCTAATACTTCCTTGTTTGGAATAAGTAGTGCTCTGTAGTGTACACATGCAAGCCTACAGTGCCATAGTTCGCTTGGTTCCATAGAGTCATGAACCAATGCATGTGTAGTCCTATGCATGTCCCAAGTTCATCCATTTAATATATAGATGCATGGCACACACATAATGTGGTTGGTGTTATGTATGTCATAATTTTGAGCTCTACCTATAGGTCCCCTTATGTATACCATAATGTGTCAGGTAAATCCCATGGAACTGGAATCTTGGTTAACAGTGTGAAATTATCATAGCCCAACATTAGTTTTAGTCTTGACTTAACCACTTAATACAACCACTTAGAATTATTAGCTAGCATCTTATGATGACCGATAGAAGTGCATTATGGGATTTCAATAGAACTTGAGTCATGCTCAACGTTGAACGCAATTTTGTCATCCTTGTCACTAGCGAACTGCCAATGATCTCTTACTTGAAGCATGGTTGTATGTAGGCGTTTGTAATTTTTAATTTTTTTGTTGTTGAAGTTTCTCTTCAATTAAAATGGTAGACAAGAGAATATAGTTTTAACTAATTTTCAAGGAACAACCATAAAATTTCTAGATGGGACTTAGAAGTATAACCATATGGAATAAACTATTATACTAGAATCAGAGAAAGAACTAACTAACTAGTCAATAGAAACACAAGTAGTGTGATACACAACCGTATTGAGCATACAATGTTGGTGCTAATGTGTTTAGAATGGAAGAAAAACGAGAAGAGAGAGAGAGAGGTTGGCTTCCCATTTAGAGTAATGGGACCCTTATGTTGATTATCCCATGGATGTGTTTGTTGAATTCCATGTTTGATGTCTATTCTATTTATGTAGTTGTTCTAGGCATGCAAAATGTTCATGCACTGTAATCTTCCAAAAAATATAGAGCCAACTGATAAAGTGTGATTGTATTTTCAATCCATAACACATTTCCTATTCATATGTTCCCCTTCATGTTACTATTATTAAGTATTATTAATGTTTTCCAAGATTTTTACTTTGGTCCTATTTTGGAGTATTAAAATAGAAAAAATGTTGTAATTGTATTTATTTTTATCAATATTCTTCCTATTATCATTGTCTAGCCCCAATTGCATGAAACTCGATGCTTATTTGGGGAAGACGACCCTCTATAGACAAAATGTTCCTTTGGGACATTTGAACCATGTCAAGGTTGTGAAATATCCTTGCTTTACCAACTAAACAAGACCTTGTTGACCATTGCAATATATTTCAATGTATTATAGTTAGTTGGATGCATTGGTATACATCAAATTTAGTTAATGTGTGAAAAAATATTAATGATAACCATTGAAAATAAGGGAAATATTCAGAGGATCTACTATCTTGTCCCTTTGTCTAGAAAATTATTCATCTGCATGATCACGATTAAGATTCCTAGATGTATTTCCCGGATTGCTCAAATGGGTATATTATTTTCCTAACAATGTTATTGTTGTTACATCCAATCCAAATATATCTTTAAAAGTGGCATCCCAAAGTAGACCATTCAAATGGAATCTTAGATTATTGTTACAAATTCCATTGACACTTAATACCCTTTACAGAATTGAGCATTTATCTTAGTTTCGACAAAAAATATAATAAGTCTCCCTTTCTCTAAATGAATGATCAACTTCAAAGTCATGGATATCAATTGTACATTTATCTTTGATGTTATTTCTCTAGTGAATGGAATCTACATTGTAGTTTAAGGCTCATAGATATTCGAATGGGACCATTACTTATCCTCCATTAAGTCCCCACAAAGAAATTTTTTTCCTGGCCAATGACTGTTGGCCCTACGAAGAGACAACCAAAATAATGATCGGAAAGATGATGATTTCAGTCACAGGATTTCGGTCACAAGATTCTGACCGTAGAACGAGGAAAAGCCGCGATGGAAGGAGCCTTGACAGAAGAGGAATAAAGGAGTCGAAAAGTAGAGTTTGACAGATTTTCGGGAAAAAATTAGTTAGACTAAAAGCTTGCTTTTAGTAATAAAACTTGATTTTATTTTGGGCTGATAGTGCCTATTTTTGGATGTAGCTGAGTGTATTATAATAGAAAGACAACCTGTCGACTGGCAATTGAGAGTTAGTCAACGGTTGAATCAAGAATTGTAAAAGCAGAAAAGATTATAAAAGCATGAACCCAAGCTGTGTGTGGGTTTGTTGTTGGATGTTGATTGATCAATCGAAGGTAAGGGGGGAATTGATCCAGGATGTGTGCAAATCGACTATTCAGAAAAATAGAGAGACCAAAATGAGAAAGCATGAGACAAGATATATAATGTATGAATTGTAAAGAATACATAAAGAAGAGTCTGCAAGCTAAGTGCACAGACCAAAGGTTCCAAACCAATTCTCATGCCACATGAAGAGCACCTTTGTGGTTTTTCCTGGATGGGTTTCCACATTATATCTTGTCTCTGTGTATGTTTGGTATTTATGTTTGTGCCGAATGCATATTTGATGTAAATGATATTAAATGAATGTGTTGCATAGACTTTATGGTGAATAAACTTATATATGTGTCGCACATCGAATGAATTAAACATGTGTTAATGCTTTAGTTATATGTTGTTATATATGTCGACGGACCGATAGAAGGTTATCTTGAATGAATGAATAGAAATAGAAGCATAAATCACAGTTTTAGTTGAGTGCCTTGATAGTATTATAAGAGTGCAATCCCCCACATAACTGTGCAATCCCCCACATAACTGTAGAAACCTGGTTCTGGCAGTCCCCATAAGATATCTTGGGTGATAATTCATCTGGATCACAGGTGTTGCTGATGGAGTCCTACTCTATCGGGTCGATATCTTGGGATTGTTGATGAAAAAGAAACTTGAACATGGGTCGATCGAAAGTAATCCAACAAATGGTTTCATTGCCAGGACCGTGAATCATTCCGACGGGGATATGTTTTCGTACCCGACGAAGTTGAAAATTCAAGATTGGGTGGATTATAAGGCACTAGAGTTTGCACGAGAGGAAGTGAAGGATCATGACTGAGCCCAACTGAATGGTTGGAGTGATACCTTTACATAGACATTCATGATATTTTACATAGTGTATTTTCCATCATATTTCATGAGTGGTTATTGAAGCTAGTGACCTAGAGGAAAAATTTCCAAGGATGAGAACCGACAGAGTGGAGTCTTGAGGTGATCCAATGGCCGAGGAGGGAGAGAAATCCTATATATATGTTTTTTGACTTCTGGGTCAATAGTATTTTGGGAGGATATATCACTGAAATTGCAGTCGACATAATAGAATCATACAGTGAGACAGAAAGAGAATTTTTCCAAGGTCCTAAAAGTCGCTATCTGAAATATTTGAAATTGTGGATTAAAATGCTTGTATGTGAAAAAGGGGTCTTGAGAATGGAGTATGATGAGTAAATATTTGTTCTCGGAGACTGGGATATGTCGCAAGAAATATTGCGAGCAGAATGGGTGGGGATAAACTAAGATTTTTTCTGGTGATTGTGAGAGTGGATTAGAAGGTGGATGTCTAAGGAGTGGAAAAAAAATTTGGCTGAGAAAGAGAAGAAGTACTGTGACAAGAAGAGGAAATTGCAGTGTGACCAGAGGAGAGGAATAAGAACTGGTGTTGCACCTTGAAGGAGGATACTACGACGAATATGAGGAGTGCCGGCTTATATCTCAAGAAGCTGAAGAAGAAGAAGCACCAGATCTAGATTAAGATTACAACATAGTCGCGACCTCGTGTACATCTATTGGACACAATGACCACACTGAGAGGGGGAGTGAATCATTTTGTGATCAATTTAAACCTTTTAACCTTATTTAAATCAATCAGAGTATATCAATCACCATGTCATCAATTAAATTCATCATGAGTCATAAGAAAAACATCACATCAAAAGGGACACAAGAATATATGGAATTTTGATCTTTATTTATTGTACATGGAAGACAACAATCTTCTCGATTACAATCTGAACCAACTGATGAAAAGAGCACCAACTCTCATATCAGGAACTCACTTGGTTTTCTTAGCTCCAACTAAGAAGGGTTTGAAGAGTCCAATCCTCAAGTGCAAAATTCTTCTTGCAAGCAATCATATGGCTTTGTTGCACAACCAGCCTCTGCTCTACACATCAATCTCTGCTCATCACTATGCTGGTCAACACTGCTCATAAATATCTCCTCAATCTTCTCATCATTGCTACTCATCATAGAATGGTCATCCAGAGAATGGATACCCATCGAGGTGGACCTCTAGTCATAGAGGTAAATGTTGTGTGATATATCACTAACCATGGTCATTCGAGGTGGATAAAACTATTAAGTCTCCTCTAGAGCTTAATCACGTCTAGAGTGAATTACTTTAGCATATGACTATATGGTATGGGGTAATATAATATGATCATAGCATTTGAGGATTCTTCCGAGTATAATATGATATGATAGATGATTAAGTTAACACATATTGACTATGTGATAAGATAAATTTTCCAATGCAGAAGACTCTATGAACTTATGTTATAAAGCTTCTCTTATAAAACTTTAGTTAAATAAGAATGCCTCAATCAGTTCCTAACTTAAAGCTCATGTACTTTAGTTAAAAAAAGAAACTCTCAGTGATCCATCCAAAGTAAAAAATAGTAAATAAGTTGTTTTGCATGGATGACACTTGAGTGAAGCACCATGACACTTAAGTTAGCGTCCTAACTAAGTGATCATGAATTCATTTAGAGATTGATTTCACTTCCATATTAGTTAAAGCTAGTCTTGGAAGGTATGGCACATGTCTTGTGCATGGAGAAGAATCCTAGGCACTAACTTGGAACTAGTGTAGGCAAGGCGCTAATGTTTCCATGGAGAGAATCTAATGCACCGATTTTGATGCTCTTTTAGTCAATTCATAGTTTTGATGCTCCTAGAGCATTCATTGATGAACCTATTCACTAGGGTTTGCATGCCATGAGTTTTGAATTGCTATTAAAGTGTTGGGTACTTGGAAAGTTTATTACAGTTGTTACAGTGGATCTCTCTTCTCTATTGCTATGTATTCTCTCTTATTGGGAAATTTGCTTATGTTGTAAAATTCATTCTCTGCAATCTATCTATTATACCTTGAAGAATTGTTGGGGTTTTTCATCCTCTTTGTTTTGAGGATTTTCCCCCGCGTACATCTTATCTTATGTGGATGAATGATTTATGTGATCGATTTGGTTATAAGATTTATATATTCATTGGTTCATTGATAAAAGTTTTAAAGTTCAAAGATATTCATTATTTCTCAAACATTGACAAATAGAACTCCATCACTCTACAAAGCCATGATCTTGAACCACAAAGCTTTGATATCATCTTGAAAAGAAAAAAAAATAAGTGATAAATAAAATAGAATGTCGTTCATTTTAGTGAGGTGTCATGTTGGCTTGGCTGGATTTTTTCATCCTCTTTGATCTTTCCATCCAATAGTCTTGCATAAGAAATCACATATGAACAACTATAAGGCAATTGAGTAAGACATAGAGACAAACTAGATGTAGGCCTAGATCCTTTTTCATATTAGATATAGGCCTAAATCCTTATAGCAATTCATCCTCTATAGAGCCGTTCCTTTTTCATATTGGATGTAGGCCTAGATCCTTCTAGGACTTCATCATCTATAGAGCCAACACTTTTTCCATACTGGATGTAGGCCTATATCCTTCTAGGACTTCATCATCTATAGATTCAATCCCTTTTTCATATTAGATGTAGGGAACCATTGGGACTCATCAATCCCTCTTGCGATGGACACCAATCTGCACAACTCCAAGCTTGTCCCTGAAGTACTCAAACTTCACTCTCACCAAAGGCTTGGTCAAGACATCAACTATATTCTTGTCCATCGCAACATACTAGAGCTTCATTATGTTTGATTTGATGAAGCATAGGATCTTCATCCCTGCATGAAATAAATTTGAAAAGAAGGCTGTAGAAGAGAGGAATAATTTAGTAAACATTGATCAATAATTCATGGAAAAATTGCACACACATGGAGACAAAATTGGAAGAATAACATTACATCCATTAATCAGTAAATTATACAGTAAATTATATGTAATACAATGGTGTTACAAATGGGAGAATTCAAATGTCTTAGGTAGGATTCAAATCTACCAACCTGGATTAAGTTTGGAGCTAACTTGGTGTGGCAAAATCATCACTAGAGCTCACTAATGAAACTATGAATAACTGAATCAGTTCACAAATAGTTACTTGAGAAAAGATGCACAACCTCCCTTAAATCATGAAAATTTGCACTAGGATGTCTGGAAGTGAACTAACTGATGGGAATCAAATCATAACTGGACACAACTGAACACCTAATAAAAATTGTAGGAAGTGTTCATCTCCCTCTTAATCCCATATTCTCTGCATAGGTATTTGAATTATTCTAAAGTGAACTCACCACCATTTTATGATCATAAAGTCCTTATCTTATTTTCAGTATATTCGCTACCAAGGATTTAAATTCCTTGAACTTACCGAAAACTTCATCTTTACTTTTCAAAAAGTAAATCCATGTTTTACAAGAATAATCATCTATGACAGAGACATATTATGCATACCCACTTAGGGGGTTGGATGACATGGGGCCACATACATTTGAGTGGATTATTTCCAAATTCTGTTTCTCCTTGCTTTCACTGCTTGGAAATGGTTTCTTTACATTCTTCCCTTGTGCACATCCTTTGCAAATGCCTTCATGTTTTGCTTGAATCTCAGGTCGACCTGATACTTCCTTCCTTGCAATTAGTAGTGCTCTGTAGTGTACATGTGCAAGTCTTCAGTGCCATAGTTCGCTTGGTTCCATAGAGTCATGAACCAATGCTTGTTATTGTCACCCCTTCAATTTGTGTAGACATCCCTCTTGTTCCCCAATTATTGGTGCATCATATATTGGCTTGCCTCTTGTCCACATGAGTACTTGGCCATTAACAAATGCAACATGAAATCCTTTAGCATCTAAAGCTGAGATGGAGAGGATATTTTTCTTCAAACCTGGCATGTATAAAACATCCTTCA
Organism: Pseudotsuga menziesii; assembly: GCA_001517045.1. Classification (NCBI taxonomy): domain Eukaryota; kingdom Viridiplantae; phylum Streptophyta; class Pinopsida; order Pinales; family Pinaceae; genus Pseudotsuga; species Pseudotsuga menziesii. The sequence goes on from LPNX010434543.1 coordinate 156,622, forward strand.
TCTTCATTGATTTTCCTGAATCCAACTTGTATGAAGATTCTCCACTCCCTTTTATGGGATATTGGTAGTTATCTCCTATTTCACCTTGTGAGGTGACTCATGTTTCGACAAGTTGATAAAAGATTATTTTTATCTTGGCATATACTTGGAAGCTCCACTATCCACAAGCCAATCATTGCTTCCATGGGTGAAAATACCTGTAAGAGCTAAGATCATAACATATTCTTCATCACTTGAGCAATATCCTCTTGTTCTTTTGTTGGTTGGTTCATCATCTTTAGAAGTATGTGCATGATGCCTCTTCTTGTTGTTGGCCTTAGTCGATTCTTTGTTTCTGGGACAATCTTTTGCATAGAGTCATTTCTCATCACATGTGAAACATCTAAGATTGGAGTAGTCCCTTTGAGGTCTCTGATTCTTTTGGAATATTTTGGGTTTCTGTGATGGAAATCCTCCCCCTTTCTTCTATTCTTCTTTGCATGAGTTGTTAGGGCTTGATCATCATCATCTCCCATCTTCTATTCTCTTGACACTAATCAAGATTCTTCTTGGGTGCATTCCTCCCACAATATGTTGAACTTGAGTAGATTCTTTCTGTCGCATATCTCTTGGATGAATGAGTCCCATTATCTTGGGAGAACATTCAACGGTAGTCATTAAAAACTCTCCTTCTTCGAAATTTTCTTGAATGGCTTCAAGTTGTTCCTTGATTTGATAAACCCTTGTGAAATAAGACTGAATTGTTTCTGAGTGTTGGATCTTCACATCCTTGAGTTAATTCCTCAAGGTCATATTTCGGTTGATTCTCTCCCCTTCAAATAGTTTGATCAATACATCGAACATGTACTTGGGAGTCTTCAATGACAATACATTAGGGATGAGATGATATTTGATTCAGTTAGTAATAATCCTATTGGCTCTAATCATATTCTTCTAGTGAGTTTGTTTGGCATCATCTCCCTCTGGTTCTGGAACCTCCTTAGTCACATACTTGTCCAAGTCATTCTCTTATAGGATAAGAGAAATTTTATACTTCCACGCTCATAAGTTGTTAGCCCCTTCAAGATTATCCTCAAGCTTGGTGTGATTCATCATTCTGATATGAGAACCTCAAATGGAAATAACAAGGAAATATATCTTACCAATTTGAGATGCCCAAACTACACCTTATCCTAGATGACCTAGGGTTTGAAGGAAAACCCCTAATTCTTCAAACTTGGAATCTTGAAATTTTGCTTGGATAGAAATATGCACCTCCTTGAAGTGAGTTGTCTAATGGTGTCCTTTTCCATATTTTGTGGAGGGAAAGTCCAAAAATTTGATGCCATGGTTTCTTTCGACAGTAGTAATTAGGTCAAAAATGAAATTCTTTGATTTGGAATTTGCTTCCACCAAAAGGTGTGCCTCCTTGAGGCGAGTTGGCTTGGCCTTATTTTCTGAAAATTTGTGGAGAAAAGTGCTAGAACTTGGAATCCCTAGTTTCTGAAGTTGTATAGTGCCTTCTTTCAGGGTGGATATGATACCCTGTTAGAGTTTGCACTTTAATTCAAATATGTTAGATCTATAAACAAATTCAATAGGATCATTGAAAGATAGACAAGTATAGCACAAACGAGACACAAAAAGTTATCCTGGGAAAAACCCAACAACTTCTTCAATATAGATTTGTCACTTAGTACAATGTCAGACAAAGATATAAAACCCAAGATACAAGATCACTTTTGCAGCTTCTTCTTCTTCTTCTTCCTAGAGAACTTGTATTTTTCTTCCTTGGAGCGAACCTATTTTCACTTGTTGTGTGTCTAAATAAGGGAGGGAGCCTCCCTACACTCTTTCATGTGGGTGGCATTTTTCCTAATAAGACTGACTTCTCTTACTTAACCAGGATGAGTTCTCTTGTGGGAGACCAAAAATACATTTTACATTAATCTTTTGGGGACTATTGCCCTGATTTACAATGAAGGTTTTACGTCGATATTCTTGCATGACCAAGTATAATAAAACATCTCCGAATGAAGGAAAAACAACTCCGAAGGAGGTACAATAACAATATAATAATAATGAAATAATAATACAATAAAATTAAGAATATCTTTCGAAGTTACATTTACAACAACAAATGTATCTTGATAGGATTACAAAGAAGAAAATCATTAGTATTAGTCATTTCGAGCTAGTGTATTAGATGAACATGGTATCACCATTTAATATGAAATTTTTAGTATATAAGTTCATTTAGCAATTTACTACAAATTATAAGGTTGTTCGGGGAAGGATCCAATTTGTACTACTAGACAAACTTCAAAGAAAGACCTTTGTGAACATAACAAAGATTCAAGGAAAGAAAAATAAGGTATTTCATAAAAAGGTGAAGAAAATATATTTTAAGATGGGTGTTATACTTGATATGTTGGATAAGAGGAATGAGAAAGTTGGTGATCATGGAAAATTTGGCAACCTTTGGTTGGGACCATTCAATATTCATGTTGAAGGTGGACTTTACACTTTCTATTTGAGCAAACTTGGCGAATATAAATGAGAGCTATTGTAAATGGGAATCACTAGAAAATTTACATTTTCTTAAGGCATGTTGTGCCACAGTAATTTGGGAAATGTTTGAATAGGCTCATTCTGAGTGATAATTTAGGTCTGGGTTGTTTGAGTCAAGTGTGTCGTTATTGGATTTCAGTGTTTTGGTGTATGACCCTTCGATATTTTTATGTGTGCCAATATTTTTGAGTTTTTTAGTCCATCTTTAAATAAATGGATGCATATGCAACTGAATGCTTGTGACAAACAACATTTATTGTTTTCATTTTCCAATTCTTAAACCTAGAGTTCAAGTTTACCATCCCAAGGTTAGTATCTAGTATGTGGCTTCTCTGAGTCATCTATAGTTCTCATTGTCAAGTTGTAATGCCAAAAAATAGTATGAATGGATTTAGGTTTCCATGTTCAAGTGTTAGGGGTCAACCCACTTGATATCCATCGGTCCATATCATATGCAAAGATCGAAAAATGAAGATAAAGCACTTGGTAGAAAAGATTTTGAGGCAGAAAAATGTTCCACTTTTCATATGCAGGGATTTGTTTGAAGATTTTGAGGTTCTCATGCATCCAATAGGAGGTGTTGTCCCAATATGGAACTACGATTAGCCCCTAACCTATAATGCAATGGAAAAAATTTAAGATTATTTAAAGAAAATTGTAGATGAATCCAACATTCCACCTCAAAACATAGGAGCAAATAAATCATGGAGTGCACTTTCAAAGTTAAGTTGGTTCAGGAAATAGAGTTTAAATGAAAGTATTTCTTAATTTGTGAGAGGCTATCATTGGGATTGAACCTAACACCCAAGAATGTACATGGGTCTAAAATGAAAAAATATTGCATACCCATTCCTCATATCATTATCTAGAACAATATTGCAAATATCCCCAGTTTCTCCCAATATTTCCAAATTTTTCCCGAGCTTTAAAGGTTGCTGATGTTTCTGATATTTTATGAGTTTTTGAGGTCCAAATTTATGTTTGTTGATATTTTCCAAGTTTTCTAGGTCCAATTTTATGTTTGCTAATATTTTCTCTGATATTTTCCTTAATATTTTCAATATGTATATATCCAAGCGCTCAATGATATATCCCTTATATGATAATTACAACATTGATCTATAAACATATTTGCATCTAGGAATGTAATTTGGCAAGGGTGGTTGAAAATAGAAAAATGGGTTCGAATCCATTTTGGAAAGTATGTAGCTTCAAAGAGAAACCATAACAAAAAAATATGGGTATGTGGAGAGGTGCACAATGTGAAATACTAAATCCCTATGCCCTCATTTCTCATCAGCAATGTGTTTGGAGTGCCTTTGTGCATTTCATAAACACTTTTCAACCTAAAATACTTCCAATGAGACAAATTTGTCTTTCTATAGTCCTAATTAACAAGTTCTAGGTTATTCTACAATCAATTAGCAACATTAGAAATATGAACAAGGATGTCATACTTTGAATGGAGAATAAATATTTACAGCTTAAGATGCACCATGAAAGATAAGTCTATTAGGCTCCAAGAGAGAGTGGGAGAGAGAGATTTAAAAATCCAACTATGGAAAATGAATGAGAAGGCCAACCCTTACATATGTTGTAGCTCAACCTCATTCTACAATAAAATATCAATATAATCCTAGATCTATCCTAGTCAGAGTAAACAATGAATAACCTCCACTAAAACCCTAAAAAACTCTAACAGTACCCAAAACATGAAGTGTTGAATGCCACATGTACAATGTCCAAGATATATAAGGCCCAAAAGAGAGGGTACACCTCCAAATCAATGGTCAAATACATCAAAGTGATACATAATTGCTCTAAGAGAGGGAATTATCCATTAGATATGGTCCAATATACAACAAACATCATTAATACAATCCAAAACCTTGGAGCACTCCTCATAATAAGCGACATGTGTGGTGCAAGAGAAACCTCCAAGGTGACTTCTAGGTCCAATTGTCCAAAATAAAATGGTAAATTCCTCCAATATGGGAGCACTCTTCATAAATGAGGTGCTAAGTGGCTGCATTAGTCCAAACTAGGGTCAATCCATAGAGCTCTCTACCCAAAACTCAAGGAAACTGACCCTTCCATGAGCCACACATGTGGTACAACCACTCTAAATAATGCTACAATGTCCATAAGAAAGCTCTAAAACACATGCCAATGGTCCAAGGTGATGATGACCGATCCAAATGTGAGACATAATGGTCCAAGTGTGTGTAATTACTCCATAAATTGTGCCAATGGTGCAATAAGGCTAAACCAAGTGCAGGAAATAACACCAAAAGGTTAATGAATGGCTTGAAATATGACCCTATTTTTTTCAAAACCATTGTAATATTGTTCAGGGTTATACACCTTTGGAAATTTCCTAGAAATAGCTTCCCAACCATATATGGAACTTCCCAAACTGATCTAGGATGAGTGATATATACCCTCCATAAGATAGGGTACCAAACTATTGAAAAAAACAACCCAAAAACCAACGAAAAACACAGCCCAAAAAAGATGTATCCATTTCTCTAATTCCCTACAGAATGAGGTCAAGCATCTAGTGTCATGAGATATCCTTATGAAAGAACTTTACATCTATATATCATAATCCACCATATGAGTTGGGGCACTAGAGAAGCAAGGGTTTGAATACAAAGTCCTATTTAGCACAATTCACCTTGGAAACAACATGAAAACCAAATGCATAACCATGAATCCATGCTAGGAACTCAACACCATCATGGAAATCATTATTGTACTAAGGAAAATGCATGAATGAGGAGCAACATTGTATAGCAATAAGCACCCAAACCCTCAACAATCATGAAATATCCATGAACATCCAAATGTTGTCATCCAAGGCATCATCAACATGTCACCCCCATGATGTTTGTGGTGACAATTACAAGTGGAAACCCATGAAAAATCAAAGGTAACACAAGGCATAAGAACACTCCCATTCACTCTCAAAATTTTCCATCCATAATCTTGTGGGAATTCTCTTGTAACCTTCTAGATCAACTTTTTTGCATAAATTCATCATTAATGCATTCCTAACATCATAACTATTTCTCTCCCAAGCACTAACATATATGCTTGACTCAGTGAGTGTCTTCTCCACTTGATGAGATCATGATTAGATACTAGTCATTCCATGATCACTTGGTCATCATAAACAAGAATAATAAAAACCTCCCCAAGTTAAAGGTACCAATACTGCTTATGTCACAAGCCTACAACATAAAAGAGACAAAAATGCACCTCTACTATTGCATGAAATTAACAACATCTAGCATAACAAGATAAATCATATTGTTAATGTCTTCATCGATCAATATCTCTCCATCTACCCTCTTCTACAATGTATCCTAAATAATAAAAAGGTAGAGAGAGAAAAGAAAAAATGAGAGAGAAAAAGAGAATATTACGCTAATTTTGTGATAAATTTTGATCCCGAACTTGAATTGGGGCACTCATGGTACTGTTAGAAAGGAATCGTCGATAAATACAAATTTCATGTTTAGTGATTCACGAGATTCCTAATGGCTCATTCGAGGCGTGCGTTTTTGTAAATATGGGCATAAGGAATCTTAAAAAGCATCTTTGAGAAGATGCTTTTTGAAAATCATCTTTTAAGATTCCTTATGTCCATATTCCTTGGCCAAGTCATGAGGAATCTCATGAAGCTCAAAACATAAAAGTTGTAGGCCTCGACGAGACCTTCCCAATGGTACCAAGAGCACCCCAATCCGAGTCTGATCAAAATTTATCACAAAAATACCGTAATATTCTCTATTTCTCTCTCCTTTTTTCTGATCTCTCTCTACCTTTTTCTTATATAGGATACATTTAGGGCTTGGTAATTCCTTATTTATCCAACCAGTCTTTCTCCTCACTATAACATTCAAATCATAGTACCAGTAGTGATGCTAATGTCATTAACCCACCCCTGTTGAGCAAGTCAACTTGGCCCAAAGGTACTGTTGATGCTTGGAAAATTCCCAGGTACCGACAGTAGGGATTCTCTTGGGTAATCGATCCCAATTAGATCATTTACCATTTGGTGTGGGGAATCTATTTAGTTAGCAGTCCGACTACTGTAGATTAATGCATTTTAAAATCGTCTTATCGGTTACGGCCCGATCCATCGTTTATTTTATTTTCCTTAATTAAAGCTGAGATGCAAGTTCCTAATCTAAATGCATGTAATGGATAGAGAGAATCCTCACAAGTGATGCACGGGTTCTTACCTCTCGTCTTATTGCTCCTGCCCAATCAATTACCCTTTTTAAAATCTAAATCTAAGCAAATCTATTCTATTCTAGTCTATTCTATCCCCGTAGGGAGCAGATTTACAATTAGACCAATGTACTGTAACTATTCATATTAATTTGATAGATAACTGTTCAATATAATATGCAAATTTACAGAAGAAACAATATCAAAGGAATCTCTGATATAATAAAACATTCATTGCTCATTTCATACATATACATTTACGTAGAAAGCAAAATCATTCATAATCGAAGAATTAATTCAAATAAGTCAGAATGATCTCACAGAATATCGTATGGAAGCAAAAGGAAGTAATTCCACATTGTCAATTCCACACATTCCAAGAAAAATTATGCGTAGGTATTTTCCAGCAAGTAGGTCTTTCTTATTATCAAAAAATTCAGTTCTCATACACAATAATCCAACCCTTCTTTTTGCTATCCAAAGTCCTTTCTCTCTACTTCCCTTATCTATTTATATTACAATTATAATTCGTCATCTAATGACCCTTCGACTACCATAATTCTAGGGATTCCAAAATTTGTCTTCTAGTGCTTTACATTCCCAAACTGCCAAAAATTCTATAAAATCCAAAATTTTCAAGTGGTCCCTGCAAAACTGGAAACATACGCTCCCCATGCGTTAGCCTATTCTACAATAGTTTTGTATTTTATTGGCTATAGTACTTTCACAGTCACTTCATGCATTGCTAACTGTGTCTCTAGGTGTGTCACTTTTTCTGAGGTGGCCCTACACATGTCTTCTAAAATGTGGGCATTGATAGAAGCTTTCCCAACCCAAAGATTAACATCTTCTTCATTGAAAGCTTCTACCTTCTTGATGTATTGTATGGCTTCTCGTAGTCTGTCCTGCAAATATGCCATACGTTGGTCCTTGCTTGGAAGGTCTGTGATCTTCAGAACCAAAGGAATCTGGCATTTCTCATGGACTTGATGTATCCTTTTGTAGAAGTCCTCACATTTTTCCAGTTTTGGAAATTTCATTGCTTATCCTCAGGGAGGATTTCTTGCAAAACTCTAGAAGTGTCATTTCTGATTTTATGCCTTCTGCGGTCTTTTGTGGCAGATGTTCAAGAAACTTCGAGTTAGCTTCCACCCAGGTCAACTGGATTTTTAACTTTTGTCCGACCTCCATCAGTCCTTTTCTGAAATTCAGTGATTTTGTTGTAATCACCCTTAGTCTTGTAATTATTAGCCTCACTTTATAGATCTCACATGTGAGAGTAACTTGAGCATGATGTATCTGTCTTCGAATTTTGCAAGCTTGGTCACAAAAAGGAGTGGTGTCCTGCTTCTTCTCGTTAGCTATATTCAACTGATTCTCCAGAGATTCTTTCTACTCTACCAATTATTCTACTTGGGTTTTCAATTCTCCTACCTCTTGGCTTGTCGCAGACTCTCTTGACTCCAATTGTGAGATTCTAGCTTCAAAATCGTTTCTCTCTCCATCCATTGTTACTAATTGGACATTCATGGCCTCCTTCTATGTCTCCAAAGTCTGGTACTCACTTAGGAGTCTTTCCTTTTCAGAGAGGATGGCATCATGCATCCTTTTTAAATCTATTCCCTCTCCTCGTAGTTGCACCAGACTATCCTTCAGCTTAAAAATCTTCTCCTTGTTGTGCTCCACCTCATCCATCAATTGATCAACATTGTCGGCGCTGACCTATGCAACTGCTATATTCATTGAGGCCATGAATTTGGGGTCTTTGTGAGTACCCTCCATTATGGTGTCTTCTATGACTGTGGCCACATCAGCTTGCATACCCATCTTTAACCGCTTCTCTGACCTCCATGTGATGGTCTTCCTTGATTTGTCGAAGATGATGGTATCTAGGCGAGCCACCGTGTGTTGCTTAGATGGGGTAAACAAAGTGAGCTCGAGCTCTACAAAGGGGATGTGACCACCTGTCATTGGTCCACTTGATGAAGCATGGGGTTTATGTCCATTGGCTCATTTTGGGTTGCTTCTTGTTCTAGAGACTCCCTGACCCTGTCTTCTTCCTCCTTTCTCCTTAGTTCTTTTGTTGCTTCCTTTTATGCTATTTCCTCTTCGTCTTTCTTTAATATCTCGTCTTCTTGTCGCTTCTGGGATTCTTCTGCTTGGATTTTCTCGGCTTCCTCTTTTTGTTTCTTCTCAGCCTCTACCTTCTGCAACCTTAGAGCTTCCTCCTTCTATTTATGCAGCTTCATTTCCATAGTCTTGCTGCCGTCTTTGCTTCCGCTGACACCACTCTTCTTTCAAAAGCGCTTGCCTAACTCAGTCAGATTATTAGCTCTTCTAAATACCTCTTCATCCTCGTTGAAGAAATATGAGTACTCATAATGTATTTTAATGGCTGTGCAATGTTCTGTGACCTTTCCTTTGCTATCATTTCTCTGAAAACTTTTCTCTCCAAAATGAAAAGTCTCTAGCTCTTTCACAAAATTCTCAAATCCCTTCACCTTAGAGAATTTGTTTCCTCTGATGCAGAAAGGCAGTGGGGGAAAAGTTGCCTTCTTCATGTCGTGCAAGAAGTTGCCAACCCGGTTTAAGAATACTTGCCTTACGACCTCTTTGTGGACTACATAGTCTGTGGCATACTTTGGTAGAAGGGATGGAGCTTTGGAACATCCATACATCCTAAGGTACGTACCTTCCTGCGAGAAATAGTAATCTCCATACTCGCTTATAACCTCCATGGCATTGCCAGACATGCAGTTTGGTTCTTTTAAGAAAATTAACTCGTAAATAGGCATCATAAATTCTTCACAAATGAGTTTATAAAAGCCCACATACTTATGGGACCAGATAATTTGATAAGAAACATAAACATGAGCCTCAGTCTGAGTCGAGATGTACTCAAACTTAGCAAACGGGTGCCTGCACAAAATGCATTCAATAAGGTAAGATGACATATAAAACTCAGACCTCTTTTGGGTCATACATCCCTGTGCGACTTCTACACAGGATGACATGATGTCTGATATGATGTCCTCCCAATTAAAAATTGTTCCCTTAAAGGATATATAATATATTAGAGGAACCAAATTCAATTTATAAATGGTTCCATCGGCTCGGCCAAATTTTTTGTTTAGCATCAAAGCTATGATTCTCAATGGGGTCAGTAGGATTTGAGACTCATACTCTTCAATTTCTTTTTGGTGCAACTGCTTCCCTGGCACTACCATTCTCTTTGCATACTCTAAGGGATTAATATTTATCCATTTTACCCAATCATTGGTCATCATGACCTGTGCAGGTGGTAACTTGTAGGCCAATGTTATGTAAGTTGGAGTAAATGAAGCAAAAGCTTCCCCTTTAACGTTAGAGATAATCCTCAAGGTGGGATTGGTCTGGGGAAGAATCCACCCAATATCCTCTGAAAAAGTAAAAAGCTCCAGGCATGTAGAGGCTTTAGTGATTCCCGACTTTCTTATATTTTGGTATATAATTATTTCCTCGAGACCAAGGTCCAAGATGTTTTGATCTCTGGTCATCTGATAGAGTTATCCCCATTTGAATTTGGGAGCAACTTCTGTGATAGCCTTGGTATCTTCAAATTTCATTTTTGTCTTGGTGCTTGAGATGATTTCCATATCTGAGTCTGCCTCGCTTACCTTCACCTTCTTCTTACTACTCCTTTTAGGCATTGTGTGAATTCGTTGTTTTAAAATCTGTTTTCAATAAGGTAATCCTGCTTGGTGAAAATAGAACCTGTGATATACGGACATGAGCATAATTAGAAGTGAATTATTAATACTGAAGATATTTTGAATAATTAAAGAGATCAATACCAAGAAACATGTATCATTGTACTTAGGTATCCTATATTGAAAAGAAAAACTACTACATGTATAATCGACCTAAAAAAAAAAAACCTACATTGGACCTAAAATATGCAATCATTTTCCAGTGTGAGATTTGGGAGGAACACCACGGTTACATATCCATTGCTAGCCATTCAAAATGCACTTGTGTAAGCCATAAACCTATTGTCATCCTATATCAAAAGTCTGGAGGCAACCCCTCAAATTCTCCTTCTTCATTTTAAAACAACAATAATTTTCCAAAGCCATGCTGTGAGTAAGCACCTTATTATCTGTTCTATTATGCATTTTCACTTGCAAGCTTATTAGTATTTGTTGATTCTTAGTAAAGGTTGTTGAAGGTGGAGATTACACCATTGAGAAAAAGGGCAACAAAGATCAATTGAGCTCTGTAACATTGTTAAGAAGCCTAGACTAAGAGTTTTTTTTGGGTTCCTTTGTGAAGGCCACAAGCTTGATTCCCAACCCTTTTATTTATTAACTTATGACTTGTCAAGTCAAAGAGGCTTCTACTCACGACTTTATTTAAAGGTGAAGGTGTGTAAAGGGATCTAGGTGAATGCATTGTATCACTTCAACGAATCATCTTAACATTTTGGAAGGTGGAAATTCGAATATTTGAGAACGTTGTAGTCTTCTAGTTTTTATCAAGCAAAACCAGGCTAAAGTTTATATGTAATGATGATGGTCCTCAGGTGCGTTGTAAGTAGCGCACCGTCATTGCATGCACCGGTCGAGGTAGTACCATTCCAAGGTTCCGAAGCGTTATAGGGTCTAGGGTCGAATTCCTCAACGTGTATTCAGTGCTGCATACTTATCCTCTATTGCATATGGATATGGTGGCTCGACTGGGTAGCGTGTTTATATAATTCCTCACACCCCACCCGCCTGCTATTTCTTCCTCTCTCCATCTATCCTCCTAAATATTGATTATGCAATTGATTTGTGTAGTAAGCAACTGAAGCTCGCCCTTTTTATTGCGTATACTACATTGATGGGGACTTGCACAAGCAGTGGATCCTTTGATAAACCGGCCCGGGTAGAACTCTTCTCTAAGAAACTCAACCGAGCAACTAGTTCCTCGATGAGTTAACCATGAGAAAAGAGAAAAACTACGAGAATAAAATCTTCTTGAAGGATGGGCTAAAACTCCATTAATGTAAGGTTTCGAAACGATCAGTCTAGAAAACCCTAGGCCCAGAGCGGTTTGCGATCTTCTGGATGTGGTGCGAAAATAACCGCGAGGCCAAGATCAACTTTAAAATAAAACGTAATGGCTTTTTGTCCCGTGTAAATTGAATACAATTTTAACCTAAACTATGGAAACGACACTGCAGACAAACTTATACCAACTACGGAGGTCGCAGGACAAATAGGAAAAGTTGAGAAAAAACCCTAACTCAAAATGGACAAAGCTACGATACGTTTACCAAAGTCACCACCACATATAAAGTTTCAATCTTTAGAAAAACCACAAGAGTACAAAAGATGAGGTGCCCACCTATCAAGTGTTGAATAACCACGTTCTTGGCTGGATGTAATGGCTCCAAATGTCTTTCCTCAATTGTATGCTTTGATAAACGTCGTTTCATGGGATAAAAACCAAATAAACTCACCCGTTTATATAGAAAAATGAACAAAAATTTCATTAATGCGGTGGTTGGAAAATTAAATGTGGTGGTTGGAGAAATGTTGTTTGGCGTGAAACTCTGGCGATTGTTGCGAAAAGAATAGTAACGCTGACAATGTTGGTGATACTCATGAAAACCTTTCGATAATATCGACAATGCTTATGTATTTTCTTGCGACTGTATTTGGTGGAAAAACTAAGCCCGTTCCGATTGCGTCGGCAACAACTCGCAGAATTCCTCCAATTTTTCACTGATGCTCAGTCTATCGACGATTTTACTTTTGATGTGACTGTATCAACAAAAAATTATGAGTTTCCCCAAAAAATTGCCAACCTTTAACATCAACAACATTCACCAAACTTCTCTGATAATTTTGGTGGTGATTCGTGAGTTACTCTCGACAGTCTCCCAAGTTTCTTTGAGTTATGCTGAAACAACGGCTGCAGAAGCTTTCTTTTTATCCGCTTGACCATTTTGGAGAGACTGACTGAGTAACTCCGACATGTCAAAGAAACTAGTCAAGTTACTCTGATATGTTGGAGGAAAAAAGTAATTTTTACTTAGCCAAAAATTCCTTTGCTCAAACTTCTGGAAAACACTAAGTGTGCAAGATGGGATTCCTTGAGTTAGAAAACTAGTTTAAGTATGCTTTCAAACAAAAAATAGAAGGAGGGGCCCTAAAAAATCATTTTTTGGGGGGGAAGCAGTTGCAACATCAACATGTACTTAGGAGGGGAGAGAATAATTGCTAGTAGTCAACTACATCCAATATAAAACTAGCTTGCTTGTTTGCACACATTGTAATGCTATCTCAAATCCACTTACATGAGATATGAGAAGGTAAATCACTTACATGAACTATGTGAAGGCAAGGCATTGAAGGTATTACCTTCAAATAGTGCAAGGTTCCTTAGTATATGGAGGGTTGACTTGGTCAGTTTGTCAAAGTTAGTAACATTAACAACAATATCAAATAAACTACATGATGCATAACAATTGTTCATGGGCCTCTACAACTTCCAGAAGTTGGTTATACATTCCTTTTGTCTCTGATTGATCCAAAATTCTTCTAAAACTTTGTCAGGGGACTATTTGTTCTCCTTACAATGCTTGTGAGAACAAGGAACTTTCTACTTATAATAACATGTTGTGAGCCAAAACTTGGAATTCTTTATTTATTTATTTTTGACCCTAGAAAGTAATAAGTGCTTGGTGCTAACAACAATAAACAACATAAACAAAAAACAATATTAATAATCATAAAGAAGTAATATATTCAACACTAACAACATAAATTTCAGCAATAGATTAGATAGCATATTGTATAGCATTAACAACAAAAGAAAAATCAACACTAGCTACCAGTAACAACACTTGAATGCTCAAAATCCTTAGTACATAAAGTTTGAAACTTTCCTTAAACGGTATGGACACCAACTGTAACCAAACCTAAGCAAAATATATGCCATTGTTCTCCCAAATAGTATCTTCCAAACTAGCTGGAATAACACACATAACCAAAACACCCTTGCTCTCATGTCTATTAGCCCCTTTTTATAGCTAATTTACATCCTAGAGAAATCCAAGAAAAGAGGAGTTTCAATCCTTGATGATTGACAGTAATGAGTAATATTTACTAATTATTAAATAGAGGTGGAGTTACGGGGATCTCATGAGTGAGAGAGACATTAATGTAAACATGCACAACATTGACCATTAATGTGAGCATGCATAACAATAGTCTTTAATGCAATTATGCGTTAGTAGTTCACTATACTAAGAAATGTACAAAAAAATATGCTATCACGTAATTATTAACATTAACAAAGCTATCATATTTTAAGGCTTCCATCCAGCCTATTAATCATCCTTAAACTATGCATGGCCCATCTGACACAAAATTGAGTGTTCATTATAATTTGTTCATTGTTGAGCATGATTATACTACTTCTTCTAAGATAGAGACACTAGATGGTACACATTCTAAGGTGCTATAACATAACACTTCTTTACACCTATTCAATTCATCAGAATCCTACATCTGGCCATGTATGTTATGCATGTATGTCATATGAGTTTGGTGAAGGTTAAAATCACCAAGAACCCTCCTAAGCCATATTGCTTCACAATTGCATTTATTGTTGCTTTGTACCCTGCTTTTCTAGAGAAATATGCAATTGTTGGTTTCTTTTTAATTTTTACTTAACCCATGAAATACAAGTGCAACATACAGTGGGAAAGTTGTGGTCTATTTCACCTTCAAACTTGTAGTAAAGAGAGAATTCCAGTTCTATGTGTATTTCCAATAGCATATGTATTGGTTATGCTTCGAAGCAACCCTAAATATGCATTTCATGTGTGTTAAGGGGGTTGTTATTGGCTAACATTTAGCATAACAATGGCAGAAATCCACCTCTAGGGAATAGTTATGATGGAAAAATTGAGCCCTGGGATCACCACTCTGCTTTTTAAGTGGTTCCTTAATGGCTGTAAATTTGTCCATACTTCATGAAGACTCCTCTTTGGTCGGTTTGTGGTTAGATGTTTTTTCATGGAGACCTTCTTTTGTCCACTTCTCATTCCCTTTCGGAGACCGTTTGGTCTTGGAGAAAATTTGGCATTGGTTAAACCTTGATATTTTGTAGTTGTCCATTTAGGAGGTTTCTCTACACATATGCATGTGCCTAGTCTATTGGAATGATTCCCTTTGGAGGATTAATTTGCATGATTTATGGAAATAATTCCATCTTGGAGTTGGTCTAGTGGGTCAAACCCTATATGTAAGGGTTTTTTACTTTATGGGGAATTTATTGCTGGAGAATTTTCTTCGGAGAGGATCCCATATATGATTTTGGACACATATTGGTGTTGCTTGAAGTATTTTATGGCATATTTGAGGAGACATTCCACTTGGAGGGGACTTAGGAGGGTCAAACCTTATGTCTAGGTTTTGAACCTAGTAGTATATTCTTTGGGCCATCAATATAATTCCAAATGTATTTTAAGTGTATTGACTCATTAACACAACAACATTCTTTTGGGGATTTTTGAACCTCTTACAGTCATTTTGCTTTTGATTGATTAGAAGGGAACTACAAATGCATTTTAACATAGGATATATATTTGGACTTAGACCTCTCCCACAGAAGAACAATACCTTTACCAAGTCACCATGGGGTAATCCTCAAGGTTTGTGCTAGGTTTCCAAAGAGAATATAGTTGTGGGCTTGGATTTTAAAAATGTACATGTACATGGTGTTGTGCATATGTGTAGTCCTATGCATGTTCTAAGTTCGACCCTTTAGTATGTAGATGCATGGAACACACATAATGTGGTTGGTGTTATGTATGTCATAATTTTGAGCCCTGCCAATAGGTCCCCTTATGTATACCATAATGTGTCAGGTAAATCCCATGGAACTGGAATCTTGGTTAATAGTGTGAAATTATCATGGCCGAACATTAGTTCTAGTCTTGACCTAACAACTTAATTCAACCATTTAGAATTATTAGCTAGCATATTATGATGACCGATAGAAGTGAATTATAGGATTTCAATAGAACTTGGGTCATGCTCAACGTTGAACACAATTTTTTCATCCTTGTCACTAGCGAATTGTCAATGATCTCTTACTTGGAGCATGGTTTTATGTAGGCGTTTGTAATTTTTAATTTTTTTTGTTATTGAAGTTGCTCTTCAATTAAAATGGTAGACAAGAGAATATAATTTTATTAATGTTCAAGGAACAACCATAAAATTTCTAGATGGGACTTAGAAGTATAACCATACAAAATACACTATACTACTAGAATCAAAGAAAGAGCTAACTAGCTAGTCAATAGAAACACAAGTAGTGTGATACACAACCATGTTCAGCATACAATGTTGGTGCTAATGTGTTTAGAATGGAAAAAAAATGAGAAGAGAGAGAGAGAGGCTGGCTTCCCATTTAGAGTAATGGGACCCTTATGTTGATTGTCCCATGGATGTGTTTGTTGAATTCCATGTTTGATGTCTATTCTATTTATGTAGTTGTTCTAGGCATGCAAAATGTTCATGCACTGTAATCTTCCAAAAAAATTAGAGCCAACTAATAAAGTGTGATTGTATTTTCAATCCATAACACATTTCCTATTCATATTCTCCCCTTCATGTTACTATTATTAAGTATTATCATTATTTTCCAGGAGTTTTACTTTGGTCCTATTTTGGAGTATTAAAATAGAAAAAAATGTTGTAATTGTATTTATTTTTATCAATATTCTTCCTATTATCATTGTTTGGCCCCAACTGCATGAAACTAGATGCTTATGTGGGAAAGATGACACTCTATAGACACAATGAGTCCGTGAGAGATTTGAACCATGTCGAGGTTGTGAAATATCCATGCTTTACAACTAAACAAGACCCTATTGACCATTGCAATATATTTCAATGTATTATAGTTAGTTGGATGCATTGGTATACATCAAATTTAGTTAATGTGTGAAAAAATATTAATGATAACCATTGAAAATAAGGGAAATATTCATAGGATCCACTATCTTGTGCCTTTTTCTAGAAAAATTATTCATCTGCGTAATCACTATTAAGATTCCGAGATGTATTTCCCGGATTGATCAAATGGGTATATTATTTTCCTAACAGTGTTATTGTCGTTACATCCAATCCAGAGATATCTTTAAAAGTGGAATCACAAAGTAGACCATTCAGATGGAGTCTTAGATTATTGTTACAAATTCCATTGACACTTAATACCCTTTACAGAAATTGAGCATTTATCTTAGTTTCGACAAAAAATATAATAAGCCTCCCTTTCTCTAAATGCATGATCAACTTCAAAGTCATGGATATCAATTGTACATTTATCAGCGATGTTCTTTCTCTAGTGAATGGAATATACACTGTAGTTTAAGGCTCGTAGATATTCGAATGGGACCATTACTTATCCTCCATTAAGTCCCCACAAAGAATTTGTTTTCCTGGCCAAATATCGTTGGCCCTAGGAAGAGACAATCAGAATAATGATAAGAAAGATGAAGATTTCAGTCGTAAGATTTCGGTCACAAGATTTCGATTGCGGAACTGGGAATAGCCGCGATGAAAGGATCCTCGATAGAATAGGAATAAAGGAGTCGAAAAGCAGAGTTTGACTAATTTTGGGGAAAGAGTTAGTTAGACTAAAAGCTTGCTTTTAGTAATAAAACATGATTGTATATTGGGTTGATAGTGCCTATTTTTGGATGTAACTGAATGTATTATAATATAAAGACAACCCGTCGACTGACAGTTGAGAGTTAGTTGACGGTTGAATCAAGAATTGTAAAAGCAGAAAATATTATAAAAGCATGAACCCAAGCTGTGTGCGGGTTGGTTGTTAGATGTTGATTGATCAGTAGAAGGTAAGCGGGGAATTGATCCAGGCTGTGTGCGGATCGACTATTCAGAAAAAGAGAGAGACCAAAAGGAGAAAGCATGAGACAAGATATAAATGTATGAATTGTAAAGAATATATAAAGAAGAGTTTTCAAGCTAAGTGCACAGACCAAAGGTGCCGAACCAATTCTCATGCCAAATGAAGAGAACCTTTGTGGTTTTTCCTGGATGGGTTTCCACGTTATATCTTGTCTCTGTGTATCTTTTGTATTTATTTTTGTGCCGAATGCATATTTGATGTAAATGAGATTAAATGAATGTGTTGCACAGAATTTATGGTGAATAAAATTATATATGTGTCGCACATCGAATGAGTTAAACATGTGTTAACGCTTTAGTTATATGTTGTTATATATGTCGACAGACCAACATAAGGTTATCTTGAATGAATGAATAGAAATAGAAGTATAAATCCTAGTTTTAGCCGAGTTCCTTGATAGTATTATAAGAGTGAAATCCCCGACATAACTGTAGAAACCTGGTTCTTGCAGTCCCCATAAGATATCTTGGGTGATAATTCATCTAGATCGCAGGTGTTTCCGATGGAGTCCTGCTCTATTGGGATGATATCTTGGGATTGTTGACAAATAAGAAACTTGAACATGGGTCGACAAAAAGTAAGCCAACAAATGGTTTTGTTTCCAGGACCACGAATCATTCCAATGGGGATATGTTTTTGTACCCGACGAAGTTGAAAATTCAAGATTGGGTGGATTATAAGGCACTAGAGTTTGCATGAGAGGAAAGTGAAGGATTGTGACTAAGCCCGAATGAATGGTTGGAGTGATACCTTTACACAGACATTCATGAGATTTTACATAGCGAATTGTCCATCATATTTCATGAGTGGTTATTGAAGCTAGTGACCCAGAGGAACAATTTCCAAGGAGGAGAACTGACAGAGTGGAGTCCTAAGGTGATCCAACGGCCGAGGAGGGTGAGAAACCCTATATCTAGGGTTTTTTACTTCTGGTTCAATAGTATTTTGGGAGGATATATCACTAAAATTGTAGTCGAAATAATAGAATGATCCTAAGTTGCCAAGAAACGTGGGTACGTGGACGAGGATGCCACTTGTTGAAACATGGTACTTGGGTATGTTGGAGGTACTATAGACACACATACACACACACATATATGTATATGTATATATATATATGTATATGTATATATATATATATATATATATGTATATGTATATGTATGTATATGTATATGTATGTATATGTATATGTATGTAT
>LPNX010434543.1:175630-256749 GCA_001517045.1 Pseudotsuga menziesii
ATAACTAACAACATAAAATATTATATGTCCATCACACCATGAGTTCAAACTTCATTGCCATACTACATCCAAAATTTGCCCAAAGGCATTTTTAGACATGAACAAGAAAGTTCAAAACAGTAAACATTGAACATGAAAAAGATAGTTGATTTTGCTTCCTCAAGCCATGTCATCAACAACCTTAGGATAAATTTATCATTAGCATCACTAAGGTCCTCTGTCATGTCGTCGCTGGAGTAGTGATCACAGTGCACTAGCAGTGAGAAATGAAGTGTTGCGCTGGTTTAGGTAAGGGGAAAGGGCCCACATAACATGTGTTTTAGTGTTTTATTATTTAATTTTTAAAATTTTGAACTTCAAACTTTGCAAATTGACTCATCTGGAACAATGAGCTAAGATAAATTGTCCAACGACTGTACTAGATGCGTACCCAAACACGTGGTACGATGTACCAAAATTCTCGTGAGTACCTTATTTTCATACATGAAGTACTTGGTACGTGAGGTTGGATTTGGGTACGGCGTACCAAAATTCTCGTGAGTACCCTATTTTCATACATGAAGTACTCGGTACGTGAGGTTGGGTTTGGATACGGTTGGGTACGACTGGGGACGTACCATTGAAGTACCCAAGTACCCGGTACTGGTTCGTGTACCCAACCCCCTGGTATGGGTACCCATGCAACACAAATAGAATCATACAGTGAGATAGAAAGATAATTTTTCCAAGGTCCTAAAAGTCACTATCTGAAATATTTGAAATTGTAGATTAAAATGCTTGTATGTGAAAAAGGGTCCTGAGAATGGAGTATGATGAGTAAATATTTATGCCCAGAGACCAGGATATGTCACAAAAAATATTGCAAGCAGAATGGGTGGGGATAAACTGAGATGTTTTCTAGTGATAGTGAGACTGGACTAGAAGGTGGATGTCTAAGGAGTGGAAAAAAAATTCGGCCGAGAAAGAGAAGAAGTACTATGACAAGAAGAGGAAGTTGCAATGTGACTGGAGGAGAGGAGTAAGAATTGGTGTTGCACCTTGAAGGAGGATCTTACGATGAATAAGAGGAGTACCATCTTATATCTCAAGAAGATGAAGAAGAAGAAGCACCGGATCTAGATTAAGATTACAACATAGACACGACCTCGTGTACATTTATTGGACACAATGGCCACACTGAGAGGGAGAGTGAATCATTGTGTGAGAAATTTAAACCTTTTAACCTTATTTAAATAAATCAGAGTATATCAATCACTATGTCATCAATTAAATTCATCATGAGTCATAAGAAAAACATCACATCAAAAGGGACACAATAATATATGGAATTTTGATCTTTATTTATTGTACATGGAAGACAACAATCTTCTCGACTACAATCAGAACCAACCGATTAAAAGAGAACCAACTCTCATAACAAGAACCAACTTGGTTTTCTTAGCTCCAACTAAGAAGGGTTTGAGGAGTCCAATCCTTAAGCGCAATATTCTTCTTGCAAGCAATCATATGGATCTACTGCACAACCAACCTCTACTCTACACATCAATCTCTGCTCATAACTCTGCTAGTCAACACTGTTCATCAATATCTGGTCAATCTTCACATCACTGCTACTCATCATAGCTAATCATCACTGCTTCTCATCAATCTCTGGTCAATTTGCTCATTAGTGTTGCTCATCAGTGTTTCTCAACACTACTGCTCATCACTATTGCTTAAGTATCTCTGCACATCAACTTCGCTCATCACTACTGGTTATTCTTTTCTACTCATTAATACTACTAGTCAATCTGGTCAATATTCACATTGCACATCATTGTACACCTCATCACACACAATTATTGAAGAAATAATTATTCTCTTCTTTCACTAAACATAAGACACACATCATCATGCATCATCATCATAGGTATGTATCATTGTCATAGGGTATGCTTCATCATCACAGGGTATGAATCCTCATCATCAAATATACATCATCATCTTCATAGTGTGCACCATTTATGCATCATCAACATCAAGTATACATCATAGTGCATAGGAGAGCATCATCACAGTATGGTATGCATGTACATGATACTGTATAGGAGTGCATCAACATTGTCACATGCATTATCATCATAAAGTGTATCATATCATAGCATAAAGGTACAGAACACCATCATTATATCCTCCATAATGAATTCAAATATATATACCAATATAGAGGCTCACATACTAAGATCAAATATAAATTATACTCATGAGAGACATGTGCCATCACAAGAGAAACCCAGAAGAATGAACCATACATTTCTGAATATCACAAGATGAAGAAACAATAGAAAAACTAAAAGAAACTCTATATCATGTCATCACATATCCCTCATAACAAGCTTTCCAACGATCCAAGAATTTTGTAATTCTGATTCCGTATGAGAAAGTTATGTCAATTTTAGTGAAGATGCCCAAAAATTTCTCTGTACAAACGAACTGTTCCTCTGTTGCTGCGAAAAAACCTTAGACCAATATCCACAAATTCAATTCTCTACATCCATCCTTGATTGTTTTTGGATGTGTTTATAAACACATTAAGTGGACATGTTTCATGCTGTCCGACTTGTCTTCAAAGGTAAGAGTGGTAAGAATTTTAATTTTTAATTAAAAAATGTAATTTGAATTTTTAATTTGACTTTTAATTGTCACACAAACTTCTTACAACTTTAATTGTCAAACCTTACCAAATAATTGCATGTATTTTCTTCGCCATGTAATAGGTTGTCCACCACATAAGCCATATGTATGACCAAGGACTTCAAACTTCCTACCACTTCAATGGTCAAACCTTACAAAAGAATTGCATGTATTTTATTTGCCATAAAATAGGGTGTCCATCACATAAGCCATATGTATGACCGAGGATTTCAAACTTCTTACCATTTCAACGGTCAACCTTATGTATTTTTATTTTTTTTCTTACCACCTCAATGGTCAACCTTATGTATTTTTATTATTTTTCTTTTAAAACATCCTTCAAAGTCAAACACATCATTTAAATTTCATGGGAGTGTGTCCTCCGCATCTTCATAGGGTTGCATCAAGCCACTAGGGATTTTAATGGCATTCCATGTGCAAGGTGCCATCATGGGCTTCAATCTTGTCACTAAATTGACCATGATCAATCCAATATGTGTGTGGGTGCCTTAACCACATCAAGTGCAAGCAATGGGCATCAAGGTCTTCACAAGGTTCCATGACTTCATTAAGTCACCAAAGACCACATAATCATGTCATCTAACCATGCCAAGTGCAAGTAGTGGGCTCCATGACCTTTGCAAGGGTATCAGGGTCTTCATCAAGGGTTCCATGGGCTTCTTCATCACACCAGGGGTTCCATAGCCTGTCAATGACCATACAAGGTCATCATATTTATATAAGAGTTCCATGATCCCAATAAGGGTTGCAAGGTCATCAAACCACTAAGTGTGGGTCCAAAGGCTTCATCAATGCTTATTCAACAAGAAAGAGGCTTCATAGGCTCCTTCAACCACCTCAACCACACTAGGAGACCCTCAAGGGTCAAGACTCATCATGAAATCATCTATGGGGTAGCTGGGTCTTCTCATGGGGTACTATGATACCATCAGAGCCGCTCAATGAACACATAATGGGTCATTAATGCTTCTCCAACGTCCCATCTAGGGGTTCTCCATCATCCATCAAGGCTTCAGGACCTTCTTTAGGGTCTTCAACACCATCAGTAGGGTATTCAACATCTTCAACAAGCTAGTGGCTCCAAGATCAATCCTTCTGGGTACAAGGACCTTTTTCAATTGGGTACAAGGTACTTCAAGGCACAAACCCACTCTGTAATGGGTCTAAGGTTCAAAACCACTTTGTAAGGCATTGCAAGTGGGACTTGGTGGCATGAATGACAATATGTGGGGCCACTACAAGTCCATGTTGGCATCAATTGAAATTTCATCAACAATCCCCCCCCTTTGTCATTGATGACAACAACTCATGCTCCCCCTGTGAGCATGCTCTCCCTTTGTCTTCATATCCCCCCCTTTGGCATCACTGGAAAAGGTGACCATATATCTACATCTAAACCACTGATCACTGATCATTGCTCCCCTTGTCAATATGCACGATCCTTGGACTTGTATGTACACCTGAAGTAGTCATCCTTTATCCCTTTGAGTTCATCCTCCAGCTTCATGAACTCAAGGTGTGCTAAGGTATTTGAGAGACCTTAAACTTGGCTTGCCATATGGAATCCACCCTTCTTGCTATGATCAACCTCTCCTATCTGCAACTACTCGGTCTTCTTCATCCATACTTGCTTCTTGGCATCTATCCTTTCAACATTTGTTCCTTCATCTGTACTGGATTTCCTTGATGGTATGCATAGGACACTTCTCAAGGGTTGTTTCTGTGTTCTCCAACAATATTGAGCTTTGTGCCCAAGGCCATTGCAACTATAACACCTCATCGTATGACAATATGCAACAATATGACAAACATGGTTACATGTCTAGCACCTGACTGAGTTTTTGGAATTTCCAACACTTCTTTGATCAACTTCATGTCTCCATGTCTGAGAGTATCCCTGACTGTAGGCCTTTGTCTTATGATCTTGAAATCTTCCTGCATTGGTATTCTTCCAAGGTTCACTGGTTCTTCTTACTGATGTATAGGAAGGAATGTTCCTCGGTTGACTTCTTTGACTTGCACATTCTTGGGATTTGTGACCAAATCCATTGCATGTGTAGCATATCAATGTGTGCCATGTGGCAGCAACATGTCCAACTTGATTATATGTCCAACATCTGACCGATTCATTGGACCTTCCACCACTTCTTCTTCCGTAGAGTCTACACTCCACGACTTTATGACCAAATTTAGAACAAAAATAACAATAACCATTGAAACCACTTTCATTCCTGGGACTTTGGTTCCATCTTGGAGCAATTTCTTTTCTGAACTTTCCTTGAGGAATAGATCTCACTTCTTGATGCATTCTTGAACTACCTAGGTATTTGTTGTCATGTGCAGGTGCATGAGGATCATAGTTGGATGTTGATGGAGTTGCTTCTGGAGTCTTAGGAGACCAAGTGTCATCTTCAGATTTTTCTTTCTCCTTCTTGTAACCAAGACCTGTCTTGTCACATGGATGTCTTTAGAAATCCAAGATCTTGTCTAGGACAACTGAACTGTCCTTGAATTTGAAAAAATATTCATTCTTATCACCTTTCTTCCTGAGACCAATGACCTCCATTTCCAGCTTTTGGATTGTCTCCTCCTTTTCTTTCAGTTGAATCTTCAGGATTTCTTCTATCCTCCTGGCTTCCTCCAGCTAAGTCTTCAGATCATGATTGACTTCTCTAGTTTCTTCAAGCTCTTCAGAAATCTCTCCTGGTTCTTCCGTTTTACTGATAAATTCAGCTTTAGTTGTTCAACTTTAGAATTCTTGTCTTTCATTGATACCGCAACTCTTTGTCCTTGTTTTTGAGCTTCAAAAGCAACACTTTCATTGTCATGGTCTTCTGCTGATATTCATTCAAGGAGTCCAAGATTTTATTTTTGAACTTCGTGAAGTCACTATGGTTTAAATTTACTGTGTTCAGAAACCAATTGGCTTCGAGATCAATATTCAAAAATGTGAGATGTATCTCATGTGAAGCCTTTGATAGCCCTTCATCATCATCTACAAGAACCTTCTCAATTTCATCACACAAGCTATCATTACAGTCACAAGAATTTATAACTTTACTGGAGTCGTCTTCTTGCTTCTCTTCTTCTTGATTGATCTCTTCTAGGGGGTTGTCTTCTGATTCCTGATCTATCTTTTCGAGTTTTGGTCTTTCCTTCTGATACTTGCTTTCCAACTTGAACCATAATTCTTTGGCTGAAGTGTACTCCCCTACACTTTCTTTGACTGGACTGGGAAGTCCATCCATGAGGAACTTTAAGGCTATAGTATTGTCCTTTTTTGCTTCCTTCTATGCAGCTGGTTTTCCCTTCTTGTTTGATGGAGCGGGTGGATTGATCACAATCTCCCAAACACTACATTTCTTCAGATAAGCCTTCATTTTTCTCCTCCAACTGAAATAATCTGTCATATCAAGTATATGCACGTCATTGCTTGATGACTCTTCTTTTGCTTCCAATGTGTCTCCACAGATCTCCTTCAAGCTTGCAAGGCTTGTGATGAAGGCCTGCTTTGATACCAATTGTTGGACATAATGGCCACACTTAGAGGGGGGGGTGAATTAGTGTGTGATCAATTTAAACCTTTTTACCTTCTTTAAATCAATCAGAGTATATCAATCACTATGTCATCAATTAAATTCATCATGAGTCATAAGCAAAACATCACATCAAAAGGGACACAAGAATATATGGAATTTTGATCTTTATTTATTGTACATGGAAGACAACAATATTCTCTATTAGAATCAACACCAATTGATAAAAAGAGCACCAACTCTCACAACATGACCGAGCCTGGTTTTCTTAGCTCCAACTAAGAAGGGTTTGAGGAGTCCAATACTCAAGTGTAGAATTATTCTTGCAAGCAATCATATGGATCTGCTACACAACCAACCTATGCTCCGCACATCAATCTCTTCTCAACACTCTGATGGTCAAAACTACTAATCAATCTCTGGTTAATCTGTTTATCACTGCTGCTCAACACTTTTGCTCATCACAACTGCTCATCACTATTTCTCATCAATCTCTGGTCAATATGCTCATCATTGTTGCTCAACACTGCTGCTCATCACTGTTGCTCATCATCATCTTAGTGTGCACCGTTTATGCATCATCAACATCAAGTATACATCATAGTGCATAGAATAACATCATCACAATATGGTATGCATGTACACGATATTGTATAGGAGTGCATCAAATATGAACTCTATTCATGAGAGACATGTGCCATCACAATAGAAACCTAGAAGAATGAACCATAGCTTTCCGAATATCACAATATGTGTTAGATTTTTATCATTCAAGATAGCATTATGATCTTAGGATCTTTAACTGAGAGAATAACATGCACATCAATAAACACAAGAGACGAGAGACACAAATAATTTTCCTCAGGGAAACCATAAAGGAGAAAACCGTGACAACTTCCTCAGAGATAGAATCAACACCAAAAGTAAAACCTGAAAACATAAAGATGATATCTCGACAGCAGTAGACTCTCTCTTGTTCCAGCAACTTCTCTCTCTCACTCATGCACCCAAATGAGTGTGTGTGTGAGAGAGAGATAAATAGAGAGGCTCACTCTCTATTTATATTCTTTCGTTCACTTAATGTCCACTCCAACATGTCGTCCTCACTTAACAATTACTTACTAGAGCCGACATCTCTAGGAGATTCTAATAACCCTAGTGCCCCACAACTTGAGGGGACTTTGCCCCGACTTACAATAACTCACTAGGGTCAACTTCACTAGGAGAGTCTAATAACGCTAGGGCCTCGGAACTGCGGGGACTTTAATGCTTGAACAATAGGAGGGTTACCCACATTGACTTGACATGACTTGTTTACATTATAGAAACTCCCGATCGGAACATCGGGGCATAACATGACTCAATTACATTACAAACACTTCCCGGAATAAACATCGGGGTACAATACATAAGAAATACAAGTGAATACATTCCGAAGTTACAATTACATCAACACTCCCTCTTAACTAGGAAGGTATTCTCTCGACACAATTTATCAGCACAAGTCTTCTTCTCTGTATCATCTATATCATCATCGAGTCCTCGTCATCTTCAAGTCATCTTTATCTGGATCTGGATCATCACTGGATCTAGATCATCATCACTGGATCTAGATCATCACTCGATCTGGATCATCTCTGGTTCTGGAACATCTCTATTGGATCATCATCACGGGTGCTATCTCTTGATTCTTCTCGTCATAGGAAGTTCTACAGAGCCAACCCTTTTTCATGTTGGTTGTAGGCCTAGCCTCCATGTAGGTATTTTCCAGCACTTATATCTGACACTAAGTCAAAATGGCCTTCCCAACACTTAAATCTGATCATGTAGGAACCAATCCTATAATCATATAAAAAAGGCACGCCCAACACTCACATCTGACCATGTGGGAACACATCCCACAACCCTGTCAGAAAGGCCCAGCACTCACATCTGACAACCAATGTCAGAAATGCCCAGTACTTACATTCGACCATGTGAGGAACCAATCCTACCTACATGTCGAAAGGGCTCTGCACTTACATCTGATCATGTAGGAACCAATCCTACAATCGCCTTAGAATAGCTTTGCACTTACATCTGATCATGTAGGAACCAATCCTACAATTTCCTCAGAATGGCTCTGCACTTACATCTGATCATGTAGGAACCAATCCTACAATCACCTTAGAATGGCTTTGCACTTACATCTGATCATGTAGGAACCAATCCTACAATCAAATCAGAATGACCCTCAGTCCCAGACTGAGTGTTCCTGGTAATTGACTAGGTGCCTCCATTCCAAGAATGGCATTCAACACTTATATCTGATCAAGTAGGAACCAATCCTACAGTCAAATCACAATGGCTCAGCACTCATATCTGACATGCGAGGAACCAATCCTCTCATCATGACAGAATGGCTCAGCCCTTACATCTGACCATGGAAGGAACCAATCCTCTCACCATGACAGAATGGCTCAGCCCTTACATCTGACCATGGAAGGAACCAATCCTCTCACCATGTCAGAATGGCTCACGAACTCATCACTTCCCTTTGGAGGGAACCTCTATCTGGAGAACACCAAGCTTCTCCCTGAAGTACTCAAACTTCACTCTAGCCAATGGCTTTGTCAACACATCAGCTATCTATTCGTTCGTTGCAACATACTGGAGCTTCACTACTCCTCTCTGCACCATATCCCTGATATAGTGATACTTGATCTCGATATGCTTCGACTTGTCATGGAACACCGGGTTCTACGACAACTTCACACAACTATGGTTGTCGTAATATATACAAGTAGCATCCAACTGGAGATCAAATAAATCAGACAGTAGCTTCCTCAGCCATACTGCCTCACAACTAGCTGAACAAGTTGCGACATACTCTGCTTCAGCTGTACTCAGTGCCACACAGGATTGCTTCTTGCTAAAGCAAGAGATCACACCTGATCCCATACTGAAGCAACACTCTGAAGTGCTCTTCCTATCGATGGCACTGTCTGCCCAATATGAATCAACATAACCTTCCAAGTTAATCTTTTGATTTGCCTCATACTTGAGCCCATAATTAACTGTACCCTTCAGGTACCTCAGAATATGCATTGCAGCAATCAAGTGAACATGTCTTGGATCTGTCAGGAACTGGCTCAAGGTGTTCACAACAAAGCAAATATCTGGTCTCGTATTCGTTAAGTACATCAATGACCCAATCATTTGACTATACATTGTAGCATCAACCGTCTTTGATGAAGCATCACTCAATAGCTTCATGTTCGATGCCATAGGTGTGGTCATGGCCTTGTAGTCCATCATCCTGAACCTCTTCAGGATCTCTACTGCATACTTCCCTTGTCCGAGGAAGATTCCATCCGCATTCTGCCACACCTCCATGTCTAGAAAATAGTGCATCGACACATAACAGGAGCATCACTGGTCTTCTGCCTTCAACCTTGAAGCAAAGGTTGGAATCCACTTTACTCTCAGTAAAGCCTAGAGTCATCAGTAATCTATCCATCCTGTCGTACCATGTCGAACCTCACGATCTTCTGCAGTCACTCCCTCTGAAGCATCATACTCCCTATGTCTTCTGTACTCTATGCACTGAAACATTCTTTACTGGAGTGAAAAGTAGCTTCCTCTGCTACTAATATTCTATGTATCCATCTAGGGTCACTGGATACCAAGATCCTCTATCTTTGAAAGCGTTCTTGCACCCATCTGTGAGCTTGTCATCCTCTATAGGCTTTCATCTTCAACATTGTAGCAAAGGTTAAGATCTTCATCAAGCTCCTCATGTATGTGTTATCTCAATGGTGTCTTCTAAGCTCATTTAAGGCTTTCTTTCATTTGCACACATGATTTTTCCTATCACGTGACTTCACTTGCAGTGGCTGCAAATGTATCTTCGTAGTCTATGCCTTCTTTTTGTGAGAAGCCTCGTGCTACGAATCTTTCCTTATATCCCATGATGTTTCCATCTACTGCATGATGGAACTATGAACTTCCCTTCATGTATCGATACTGCATCCTAGACATCATTCTTCTTGAACTGGTCTTCCCTTTCTTCTTGGTTGGAAGGTTCTGCATCAATGATGTCACTGCATTCGTCATATTGTTTTTTATCTGTCATCACTTGTTCTTCGGAACAAGTCATCCTTATTTTCTTGTAGGTGATTATGTACGTGATCTTTCCTACAAGTTAAATGCATTAGTTGTATGGTTAGAAACATTTCATAAGGCATATTCATAATGGCAAATTCTTATGATAAATATATGATCATGCAACTATTTTAGCCAATACAACATTCATCGATATCTCACGAAAAATTTCTAGATGCCTTCCATCTGTACCAGGACAACATTGAGATTGTGCACTAATCCAATATGTCAGCAAAGAGGTTTCATTCTAGATAAGTAGCAATGGAGAGTTGTATAGCACCATGAGCTACTTACCCATCACATGCATATTAGTAGTATACTGTCATTAATGCAGACATTCTATCATGCATAACAAAACCAATATCATGAAATGACAACTGGACACTTATCTTTATTTGTTTCGTGGGTAGACTCCTTCTTGAGCCTTCAGCTTCATCATCTTCTTCATTCATCATTTCTTATCCAAATGCTAAGATGGATAAGAGTTTCTTCAAGAGTTGAGTCCTTCGTAGTCCTCATTGCTTGAGGGATCTTCTTTGGATGGTGAGAGTTTGATCTTCAGTTTCTCCCATCTTCTATTTTCTTATTATGAGTCGAGCTTCTTTTTCTTGTGTGCACTCTTCCCAGAGTCTACTGAAAATAATCACTTCCTTTAGGCACACATTCCTCGAATGAATGAATCCCATGATCCGAGGAGGCCATTCAAGGTGATTATCACCACTTCTGCATTCTCCGCTTCTTCTTCTACTGCTACAAGTTATTCTTTGATTTGAGAGACCCTCATAAAGTATGACTGTATGGTCTCTGCATTCTGGATCTTCACATTCTTCAATTGTTTTCTCAAAGTCATCTTCTGATTTATGTTATTCCCTTCAAATAGCTTGGTCAAGGAATCAAACATCTCTTCAGGTGTCTTTAGGGGAGACACTTGTGGTATAACGTGATCCTCTGTTGAATCAGCAATGATCTTCTTGGCCTTGACCAAGTTCTTCTTGAGTAAGGCTTTAGCCTCATCTCCCTCTGGAACTAGAACCTCTTTACTTATGTAGGTGTCCAATTCATTTCCTTCAAGAACTAGTGAGATCTTATACTTCCATGCTTGGGATTTGTCAACTTCACCAAGATTATCATCAAGCTAATGTGATAGATCACTTTGAAATGAGAACCTCAAATGAAAATAACAAAAGATTAGATCTTACCGATTTGAGGTGTCCGTCTTTGGTTCCAGAGCTGGCTGATCTAGGGTTTGTTAGAGAAACCCTAATTTTGAAAACTTGGAATATTTTAGATCTGATTGGATAGAAAGATATGCCTCTTCAAGGTGAGCTTTCCAATGTACTCCTTTTCTGAAAACAATGGAGGGAAGCTCCCGGAACAGGAAGCCCTGGTTTTCCAATTTCTTCTGCAAAAATTCCTGATACTATTTCTGCAGTATCTCCAAAATTACTGCTCCTCTATGTCTAAAACTTCTCACTGAGGTATCCTCACCTGTCCCTATTCCAACACCATAGGTTTCATCAGAATTTGTTTCACCAATTGGGATTTATGAGCGTTTTCCTAAGGTGACTTGTTTCAAGACTGTTCAACATAGAGAAGTTGTACAGACTGCCATGTGTCACTGTTTCATCTTCTAGGTCTGAAACTTGGACCACAGAAATTATAGTCTGTGCCCTTTCTAAAACAGCTTCATAAACTTCATTTGGACCTTCGTAGAACTAGATATAGCAATTCTCCCCAGGTGTCCTGTTTAGGGATGAATCCTAGAATAGGTCGGAACCCTAACTTGGAGGGATCACATATCCTAGAATATAGTGAATCTGAGTCTGAACTTTGGATACACTATAAATTAGGATTTTATATTTGGCCTGTGAAAGTTTCATCTCCCGAGTCTTCTCCAATCCCGAGATATAGCAAATGTACCAAAACTTATTAGTTTTAGTATTTTAGGGTTTTTCTGGCCCAGGGTCAAACTAGGGTTTGACTTTCTCGAAGTTGTACCCAACCAAAAATATCGACCCAGGTCTCTAAAATTTGATTTTGATGAGGAGAGAAATCCTATTCCAGGATCCCTCAAAAATTCCTCTTCTGTAAGAAGCCCTAATTTCCCGCACCAAAAACTGAAAATGCTCGGAATCAAATTATGCTTTGACAGAAAGATGCGCCCTTCAATGGAGAGTCAGCCTAGCATAATTTTTGCTGATGGATTGTGGAGAGAGACCCAAAAAGTAAGAATCCCTAGCTTCTACAGCTGCACAATATCTTCTTCTTAGGTTAGCTATGATACCATGTTAGATTTTTATCATTCAAGCTAGCATTATGATCTTAGGATCTTTAACTGAGGGAATAACATGCACAACAATAAACACAAGAGACAAGAGACGCAAAGAATTTTCCTTGGGGAAACCATAAAGGAGAAAACCCCGCAACTTCCTCAGAGATAGAATCATCACCAAAATTAAAACCCGAAAAAACAAAGATGATCTCACGACAGCAGTAGTCTCTCTCTTGTCCCAACAACTTCTCTCTCTCACTCATGCGCCCCAATGAGTGTGTGTGTGTGTGATAAATAGAGAGGCTCACTCTCTATTTATATTCTTTCGTTCACTTAATGTACACTCCAACATGTCAGCCTCACTTAACAATTACTTACTAGAGCCGACATCTCTAGGAGAATCTAATTACCCTAGTGCACCACAACTTGTGGGGACTTTGCCCCGACTTACAATAACTCACTAGGGCCGACTTCACTAGGAGAGTCTGATAACCCTAGGGCCCCGAAAATGTGGGGAATTTAACCCTTGAACAATAGGAGGGTTACCTTCATTGACTTGACATGACTTGTTTACATTATAGAAACTCCTGATCGGAACATCGGGGCATGACATGACTCAATTACATTACAAACACTTCCCTGAATAAACATTGGGGTACAATACATAAGAAATACAAGTGAATACATTCAGAAGTTACAATTACATCAACAATATGAAGAAAAAATAGACAAACTAAAATAAACTCTAGATCATTTTATCACATATCCCTCGTAACAAGGTTTCCAACAAGCCAAGAAAGTTATGTCAATTTTAGTGAAGATGCCCAAAAATTTCTCTGTAAAAACGAACTGTTCCTCTGCTGCTACGAAAAAACCTCATACCAATCTCCAAGAATTCACTTCTCTACATCCATCATTGATTTTTTTTGGATGTTTTTATATACACATTATAGTGGACATGTTTCATGCTGTCCGACTTGTCTTCAAAGGTAAGAGTGGTAAGAATTTTAATTTTTAATTGTAATTTGAATTTTTAATTTGACTTTTAATTGTCACACAAATTTCTTACCACTTCAATGGTCAAACATTACCAAAGAATTGCATGTATTTTCTTCGCAATGTAATAGGGTGTCCACCTCATAATCCATATGTATGACCAAGAACTTCAAACTTCTTACCACTTCAATGGTCAAACCTTACCAAAGAATTGTATGTATTTTATTTTCCATATAATAGGGTGTCCACCACATAAGCCATATGTATGACCAAGGATTTCAAACTTATTACCAATTCAATGGTCAACCTTATGTATTTTTATTATTTTTCGTATCACCTCAATGGTCAACCTTATGTATTTTTATTATTTTTCCTTTAAACCATCCTTCAAAGTCAACCACATCATTTAAAATCCATGGGAGTGTGGCCTCCACATCTTCATAGGGTTGCATCGAGCCACTAGGGCTTTTAATGGCATGCCATGTGCAAGGTTCCATCATGGGCTTCAATCTTGTCACTAAATGGATCATCATCAATCCAATATGTGTGCGGGTGCCTTAACCACATCAAGTGCAAGCAATGGGCATCATCGTCTTCACAAGGTTCCATGACTTCATTAAGTCACCAAAGACCACATCATCATGCCATCTAACCATGTCAAGTGCAAGTAGTGGGCTCCATGACCTTTGTAAGGGTATTAGTGTCTTCATAAGGGATTCCATGGGCTTCTTCATAACACCAAGGATTCCATAGCGTGTCATGGACCATACAAGGTCATCATCATCATATAAGAGCTCCATGACCCCAATAAGGTTTTCAAGGTCATCAAACCACTAAGTGTGGGTCCAAGGACTTCATCAGGGATTCTTTAACAGGCAAGAGGATTCATAGGATTCTTCAACCACCTCAACCACACTAGGAGACCCTCAAGGGTCAATATCCATCATGACATCATCTGTGGGGTAGCTGGGTCTTCTCATGGGGTACTATGATACCATCAGAGAATGAATAACCACATAATGGGTCATTAATGCTTCTCCAACCCATCTAGGGGTTCTCCATCATCCATCAAGGCTTCAGGACCTTCTTCAATGTCTTCAGTATCTTCAACAAGTTGGTGGCTCCAAGATCCATCCTTGTGGGTACAAGGACCTTGTCAACTAGGTACAAGGTGCTTCAAGGCACAAACCCACTATGTAAGGGGTCCACGGCTCAAACCCACTTTGTAAGGCACTGCAGGTGGTACTTAGTGGCATGCATGAAAATATGTGGGGCTGCTACAAGTCCATGTTGGCATCAATGGAAATTTCATCAACAACATCAACCAAGGTAAGATCGAGAAACACCTCACCTAGTGGTTTTTCTAATTAGACTAACAATAATAGTGAGAATAGAAGTCAGGGAACTCCCACTAGTGGGATTTTTAATTCAGCAGTACCGAGAGTAAATAGAATCGATGGAAATGATATAAAGATACCAATATTTAATAGAAATGGGTTAGAAGACCCTGAGAAACATTGGTTTCTATGCGAAGCTGTATGGACCGTGTGGCAAGTCCAAGATGAGGCCATCAAGAAGTATCATATGATCACAACCCTTAGAAGTTGTGCATTGGACTGGTACATGAAATTCTATGTGGTTCTAGAAGAATCTTGCAGAAGACATTAGATCAAATATAGGAAAGATTAGTAGAAGAGTCCAGGAAGCCCAAATATGAGTCGTAGTGTATTATGGAAATCAAAGAAATTAAACAATTACCTACAGATTCTGTTTGGGACTTCGACCAAAGATTCAAGACTTTGATGACTAAAGTAAGTTCTTAGATGTCGAACACCCAACACAAAAGATGGTTTATTATGGAAATGTTACCACACATATGTATTCCTTTGATACAACAAAAGATCGTATCACAGAGCAAGACTCTTGAGACCACCATGAAGTTGGAAGCCTCACCGGTCAAAGAAACTAGTGCAAGAATGATGGAGACCCAGTCGCAACTTTCCAAGCTTACATTGCAACTTCAAGACATCAAGAAAGGAAAGGAAGTCCAAGAAGAACTATGGTGTACCAGATGTAGAACTAAAGGACTTCATAAAGACAACTTCTTGGCATTTATGAATTATGTCGCATCAAGAGCACCGAATGTGATAAATACACAAGGGATGCCTTTGTGTAGAATCTACCAGGCTAGAGGACATCGGTCAGAAGAATGCTTATACTTATAGAAAATCGTAAGTGTGCCAGCCAGTATATACTATAATTTATGTCAGTCGATGGGACATGACAAGAAATATTGCATAGCATATTAGTTGTCGCAAGAGAAAACAATCGACATGTACCTAATGAAGAATGACGAACAGATGCAGGCTAAGCAAGTTCAAGAACAATTTCCTCAAAACCAGTACCCTCGGGATCAATATCCATAAGCAAAATACCCTCAACCGAGGGGGGGGGTGGGTTTTTTAGAGATCAAGGGCAAGGAGGAGGATTTGGTCACAGAAGACTCCAAATTATATGTTATAATTGTGGACAACCGAAACAGTTTTCTAGGGAGTGCAAAAATCCTACTATGACCTGTTCATATTGTAAATATTTTGACCATACTGTCGAAGAGTGCCCTTAGTTGATTGTGAATGGCATGCTAGGAATGTGGGAAATCAGATCCCACCCTAGAACCCCAATCTGAACATAGAAAATATATATGTTGAACCGGGGGAGCCAAATATTGATGTCGTAACAAGAGGAGGTGTTGCGATTATAGAATATCAAGAAGCACCATATGGACAACTGAGAGTGCGACCGACAACACAAAACAAAGCACCATTTGATGTCCAAAAACAAATATATATATTCTTGGACGGTTAGCATGAGTTCATCAATGAAAACCAAGCATTGACTTCTTCTACTGAACTAAATGAAGGACCGATATTGGAGATGCCTCAACGATTCAAGTAGTTGTTCTAGAAGAAACATATAAAAAATGTTAGTAAATTGAAAGAATTCTTTAAGAGTTTCTTAGCACTAATACAAGATAAAGATGTTGTATCAGAATTGATAACCTTAATAGAAGAACCTCAAGTAGATGTGCGACCAGAAAGGAGGGTTAACCATATTGGGAAAAGATTGAAGACTGGTGATCGAGAACTCAACATGACTTCCTATATAGGAGATTATGACATGGACTATATGATTTTGGACTTGGGTTATGATTTTAACATTCTTAATAGAAAAACATGTGAGAGTATGGGAAATCTGATGCTAGTATGGTCTCTTGTCTAGCTTAGACTAGCAAATCAGTTGAAGGTTTTACCTATCGGTCGACTGACCCAGGTTCCTATCGAGATAGAAGGACTTTGCACTTATGTAGGCTTTAAGGTAATCAACATTGTTGACGATACAAGTCTGTCTCGTTCACTTATGGGGATCGATTGGGCCATTGATAACCAAACTATTATCAATTTCAAGAATAAGATACTAACGTTTAAAGATGAAGACTTGAGGGTGGTCACACCGCTTGATCCTCTAGAAGGACATAGGTATTTCGACCAAGTGAATAGTGAATGGAAAGGTGGATACGTTGACCATATATACAACATTACTTCTTCAATGGAAGAGTATGTAAATCCAATAACCGACATAAAACTCAGTTGGTGAAGAGTTAGTTCCTGCACATTGGATTCAGGAGAAGCTTTGGAAAACTGACGTAACTGATTGCATGAAGTGTCAATGAGAAGATGCACAAGAATTACAAAATCCATGCGATGGGTAGGTATCGAGGTATGTGACCTACCTACATATGGGGGTTTTCCTAACTTGAAATATTTTCTGACAAAATTTGAAGAAAAAGTAATAGAATCTCAGTGCTTGTTGGCTATGGACTTTTCATTTAAAGCTAAAACCCCAAGATGGTGGGTTGCACATAAACAATCTATCTTAGAATGTCCCCAATGTCAAATATTGATGGAAGTCCAATTTGGAGAGAAGGTGATGTACACTGGTCCGAAATATACAATATTGACTAATCCTATCGAACATATTGATCATTGTCGTGCAACATGGGAGGCAAGTCCATGATAGGAATGGGTTCGCCAATTTGTCCACACATTAGACATGATACCGAGAAACTGCTATACCTCAGTTGAGCTGCGACGATGAATAGTATAATGGGAAGAAATAGCTTCCATATTTACACACATGTTTGAATATGTTGGTGACCATCCATTGATTGATGTTTCTCTAGAAGTATTCAAGACGAAGATATTTGAAGATATTCCCGTGTCAATGACAAAAATTTTCCAGAGCAGTACGACAGTCCAACATTGGATGGAGTGCTATAATGTAACCAGTTAACTTAATGACGATGATATCCATGACATAATAGTTCCTGAGTTTGAAGGTACTCGCATGGTGGAAGGATCAGGTACCTCAAGTGACAAGTTTCTCAATCCATTGAAGATAAAGAAAGTAAACATTGTCTCCCAAGAGAATCCAACGTTTGCTAATATTGGAGATTAGTGGGATGATGAAAATGTTGGAAATATTACAGACCTCTTGCATGAGTTTCAAGATCTCTTCTGCACTAAGTTTTCTGAAATGAAGGGAATTTTCAGAGATATTTGAGAAATAAAGATTCCACTGAATCCAAATGCAAAATCTGTTAAACAACGACCATATCAACTCAATCCGAGGTAAAAGGAAAAAGTTAAGATAGAGTTAGATAAAATGATAGATGCGGGTATCATAAGACCTGTTAAAGGATCCAAGTGGATCAACCCTATGGTAGTGCAAGATAAGAAAATTGCTAGTGAAGTGTGTAGTTGCGTTGACCTAAGGAAGTTGAATGATGCATGCCTGCATGACCTATTTTTGACCATGTTTGCAGCTAAATTATTAGAGAGTGTCGGGGGTCAAGAATTCTATTCCTTTAGTGATGGATTCTTTGGTTCTCATCAGATCATAATTGCAGAGGAAGATCGACACAAAACAACATTTGCAAAAAAGCAGGGATGTTTCTAGTATACAGTGATACCCTTTGGACTCAAGAATTCCCCTGCTATCTTTTCCAGGGTAGTCATAACGTCTTTCAAATATTTTATTCATAAGTTTCTTAAAGTCTACTTCGATGACTAGATGGTATTTGGGCTCATAAAAGATCATATTGAGAGCCTCGGAATGATATTGGAACGATGTCAATAGTATCAGATTTATCTGAATCTAAAGAAGTGTATTTTTTGTGCCCCTTTCAGAATTCTATTGGGTCATGTGGTTTGTCGAGATGGAATCTTGGTGGATCCTACTAAAATTGTGGCCAGTGTCGACCTACCACCACCCGTGATAGTAAAGTAGTTGAGAACAAAATTGGGACATACAAGGTACTATCAGAAATTTATCATAGGATATGTAGAGGTGACTGCTCCCATGGAGAAATTATTGAAGAAGGATTTTAAGTTTCAATGGAGTGAAAAATGCTAAGAGAGTCTGGATATCGTGAAGAATAAGATGGTTATAGCACCCACATTAGTTTTTCTAGACTGGAAGAAAGAGTTTCATGTACATGTCGATGCATTGTCTGTCGCACTCAACATTGTACTAACACAACCTGGAAAAGGTTATATTGATCATCCTACTACCTTTGCTAACAAAAAATTATCAACGACATAGAAGAATTATACCATGATAGAAAGAGAAAGCTTAGCTATGGTATATGCGATTCAAAATTTTCGACACTACTTGTTGGGAGGACAATTCAAGATGTACACAGACCATTCTGCGTTGAAATACTTGGTCAATAAACTAGTGTTAGGGGGTGAGATTTGTCGATGGCTTCTCCTCTTCCAAGAATTTTATTTTGATATTATTGTTACTCTAAGTTGGTTGAACTCGGGACCTAACCATCTACCAAGGATAGAAAGTGGAGAAGAACATGACAATCTTGATGATAGTATTCCTGATGCACAAATATTTTTCGGTCAAGATGTTTGATGATCATTATCGATATATTATACAATTCTTGAGTACGGGATATGCACCAGTCGGATTCACTATGATACAAAAGAAATAATTAGTTGTACGAGTTGCAAATTTCCAGTTGATCACTAGACATTTAAACAAAATGGGACCATATGAGATTCTTTGTCGCTATGTATTGGAACATGAGCAACCAATGATATTGAATGAAGCACATGTTGGTATCGTAGGAGGCCATTAGCTAGGAAATCCATAGTGAGGAAGATATTACAAGCATGATTGTGGTGTCCTACATTACATGCGGATGCTCGAGATTATTGTTGTAGCTGTGATATATTCCAGAGAATCGAAAATCTATTGCGATGAGATGAAATGATGCTAGTACCTCAAATAACTTTTTAGGAATTTGACAAATGGGTTGTTGATTTTGTCGGGCCTATTAATCCACTAGGAAAGTGAATAGGTACATGATACATTATCACTGTGACGAATTACTTGAATAGATGGGTTGAAGCAGTGCTAGTAAGGGATTATACTGCTGTGACCACTGACATATTTTTGTTTAACAATGTAGTGACCTGATTTGGATTCCCGAAGATTTTGATAAGTGATCAAGGCACACACTTTGTGAATTACTTAATAGATATATTAACTAAAGAATTTCAAATTCATCACCGGAAGATGACGTTGCATCATCCACATGCAAATGGTGTTGTCGAGGCCTTCAATAAAATCATGGAGAGCACATTGACGAAGATTTGTAATGTTCAAAGAGATTATTGGGATCATAAAATATCTATAGTTTTATGGGCATATCACACCGCTTGTAAAAAGTTGACAGGCCAAACTCCATTTCGACTAGTTTATGAAAAAGAGGTTGTCATGCCAATGGAATATATTGTACCCAGTCTAAGGATAGCTACGGTTACTGAAATGACTGATGTTGGTGCTGTCAAAGAAATATTGTTGCAGCTAGTCCACTTGGAAGAAGGGCGCTTTGTCACAGGCTATCATCAGAATATCGAGAAGGTGCGACACAAATATTGGCACGACTGACATATCAAGAATAAGCAATTTCACATTGGAGATCTTGTTCTCCTGTACGATAGTAAGTTTTTGAAGCATCCTGAAAAAATTAAAACACATTGGCTGGGAACATATATTGTCAGCCAGATCAATGAAGGAGGAGCAATACAAGTGCAGAAGTTAGATGGTACACCTTTCAAGGGATTGGTGAATGGAATTCAGCTAAAGCATTACTAGGATAGCCACAATTTGGTAAGCTGAGAATTCAAAAAAAATGATGAGAAATGAGAAATGAGAAAAGAGTAAAAGAAAGACAAAAGACAAAAGATAAAAAGTCGCAAATTTATGAGTGTGGTTTTTGCAAAAATTATGAGTGTTTTTGTTTTAAGATAATGAGTGTTTGGTCATAGAATTTCTGTTTATCACCAAAGAAAGATTTATCGCAAACTCTCCATTTGTCACAAGTAAAGAACTATTTTCGCAGGCTCTATTCCTATCACAAGAAAATAATTCATGTCGTGCAATGAATTTTAGTCACAAGTGAAAGTTGGATAGCAACTAATGTGAGGACGCAGGATATTTTTGCGGCGTACTTTTTGGTCATTGCTTCCATTAATGCATAATAACTACCATTGAACTGATAGGCGAAGTGATGGTTTGATTGGTGGTTTCCTTGTAATGAGTAGTGTTGGTTGTGGAGCCTGATATTCCAAATTCAGAGATGTTATTGTTCAAATGTGTTTATGCCCCAATTTTATTGTACACTCGTCCCAGCTTGGGGGTGCAGGGGCAGTTCCCCCGAGAATGGGGGTTCGGGGGTGAAGCCCCTGAAATATTATTTTTGGGATGTTTGTTGGCCAACAATTTGCGGACCCATGGTATTGGGTGACTCGTAGTATTTCCCCATGGTAATTCCCCTATAAAAGGAAAGCATTGTAATACAACCGTGTATTGTATTGTAGCATTGTAAAACAATCTCTGTGATTGTGTGAGAGAGACTGTGAGAGTGTGAAGATGAAGTGTAACGTGGGCGGCTGCAGGTTGTATCCCTTGATTTTGTTGGATGGTATAATAATAAAGGATTGGAAATTTCCATGTGGACGTAGCCCATCTTGGGTGAACCATGTTATATCTGTGTTTCTCTAATAATGTGTTTAATATTTTCATCTTGTTTAATTGTTTAATTGTTATTGCTCTACGATCCCATTTTTCTAGCAATTGGTATCAAAGCCAAAAGGTCTACTTGTAGGAAAGAAGGGTTCCTGTTTTGAGTGGCAGCAATGGTAGACGAAGGAAAGTTTAGGGTCGAGAAATTTAACGACCAAAACTACTAGTCATGGAAGATGAAAATGGAGGACTATATGTACCAGAATGATCTATACCTACTATTGGGCGGAAAAAAAACAACCAACGATTATGAAGGATAAAGAATGGGAGGTTCTTGACAAAAATGAACTAGGAACAATACAGTTGTGCCTCACTTCATCGGTGGATTTCAATATCTCAAAAGAAAAGACAACATAGGGTGTGATGAGTGCATTGAATAAGCTCTATAAAAATACCTTAGCTTCCAACAAGGTATTTTTAATGAAGCATTTATTTAATATGAATATGTCAGAAGGTGGATCTATTGCTGACTAATTAAATGAATTTAATATGCTTACTAGTCAACTAAGT
Source organism: Pseudotsuga menziesii (assembly GCA_001517045.1). NCBI lineage: Eukaryota > Viridiplantae > Streptophyta > Pinopsida > Pinales > Pinaceae > Pseudotsuga > Pseudotsuga menziesii. Next base: position 197,942 of record LPNX010434543.1, read on the forward strand.
TCTGTAAAAGTGAACTTTGATGATGAGTTTAGGGCTCTTCTAATCTTGTGCTCATTGCTAGAAAGTTGAAATATCTTGGTCATGGATGTAAGTAACTTTGTCTCTGGTTAAAACACTCTTAAATTTGATGATGTTGTTGGTGTTATTCTTAGTGAGAAAATGCGAAGAAAAAGATCAGGTGAGACATTAGGTAATTAGTTGACCATGGAGAGGAAGGATCCGAGGTAATCGCATCAAGTCTAGAAAGGGAAGATCCAAGTCCATATTTGGAAATATAGAGTGTTGTAATTATGGTAAGAGATGACATCTGAAGAAAGATCGTAGAGATCCAAATAAGAAAGGAGATGGGAAACAACTGACTACTCAGGAAGAAAATGCAGCAGGTGATGTGTTACAGGATGTTTTGATTCTTGCATTAGATAATACTAGTAATTATTGGGTAGTAGATTCAATGGCTTCATGTCATGCTACACCCCATAGGAAATTCTTTCATGATTATGTTTCAGGTGATTTTGGACATGTTTTATTGGGGGATGATGAACCATGTAAAATTGTTGGAATGGGTAAGGTACATATTAAGCTAAATAATGGAAATGAATGGATGCTAAAATATGTAAGGAATATTTCTGCTATAAAAAGAAATCTAATATCAATAGGGCAGTTGGGAGATAGCGGTTGTTTGTCTATGTTTGGAAAAACGTGGTGGAAGATCACTAAAGGAGCACCAGTAATAAAAAAATGAGATAAAATAGGTACGTTGTATTTATGTACTCATAATACTGATTATTATATATTTGTAGCTTCCATAGAAACAGGTGTAGCATTGTGGCATTGTAGGCTTGGCCACATGAGTGAGAAGGGGATGGAAATTATCCATTCAAGGAAATCACTTCCAGATCTGAAGCAGGTAAGTTTGGAATTCTGTGAAGACTGTGTTTATGGAAAACAAAAGAGAGTTGATTTCTTAGGGTTGGGAAACATAAGAAGAGTGAAAAGTAAGAGCTTGTGCATACATATGTATGGGGACCGACTCAGGTATAATCTCTCGATGGATCTCGTTATTATGTTACTTTTATCGATGATGCAACTAGAAAAACTTTGGTCTATTGCATTAGACAGAAATATGATGTGTTTGCTACTTTTAAGAAGTGGAAAGATTTGGTTGAGAATGACATAGGAAAAAAATTGAAATGTCTTAGATTTGATAATGGAGGTGAATACTGTAGCAAGAATTTTGATAGTTATTGTACATACAATGGGATTCACGGAGAGAAGACAGTCCCTGGAACACCACAAGAAAAGTGCGTGTCAGAAATTATGAACATAATGATCATGGAGCATGCAAGGTGTATGTGATTGCATGTAGGGTTTCCATTAAATTTTTGGGATGATGTTGTTGATACTGTTGTTTATTTAATAAACAGAGGGAATCTAAGTGCTTTGGATTATGGGATTCCAAAGGAGGCATGGACAGACAAAAAGGTAAACTACTCATTTCTGAGAACCTTTGGTTTTGAAGCATTTTTCCATATTGATAAATAAAATAGAACAAAGCTTGAGGATAAATCCAAGAAATGTACCTTTATTGGATATGAGGTTGATGATTTTGGTTATTGCTTATGAGATTATGAAATCACAAAATCATTAGGAGTAGAGATGTAGTATTCAATGAAAAGGCTATGTACAAAGATCAGTTGCAGGGAAAGAAAGAGGAAAAGAAAAACATAGAGTACACGGTGCTTGATGAAATCAAATAAAATGAAGTTCAAAGGCACCAGAAAATCAAGAGCAAGAGAAGGTACCTCAAACTCCTGCAAATGTAAGAATATCTACCAGGTTAAGTAGATCCCCTGAACGATTCTCTCCTTCACTGTATTATTTGTTGATGACTAATTCTGGTGAACCAGAATGTTATGAAGAGGCAATGCAGGTAGAAACCAAAAATAAGTGGGAGCAAGGCATGGATGAGGAGATTAACTCATTAGTGAGAAACCTGACATGGGATTTGGTTGAGCTACCTGAAAGAAAAGGACATTGCAGAATAAATAGATTTACAGGTTGAAGGAAGAAGATGGAGGCAACAAGCAGTACAAGGATAGACTTGTTGTAAAGGGGTTTTCACAAAAGAAAGGTATAGACTTTAATGAAATATTTTCTCATGTTGTTAAAATGACTTCAATTGGGACTATTTTAACTTTAGTGATGGTAGAATATTTGCATCTTGAACAGAAGATGTAAAAACAAACTTTCTTCATGAGAATTGGAGGAAGAGATTTATATGCAACAACCAAAAGGGTATGAGGTCGAAGGGAAGGAGAATTTGGTTTGAAGCTTGAATAAGAGGTTGCATGGCCTGAAACAAGCAACAAGGCAGTGGTATTTAAAATTTGATAAGTTTATGACAGAACAGGGTTATAGTATATTCCATTCTTACCACTATGTTTATTTCAAGAGGCTAGATAATGGAAGATATATTATCTTGTTATTGTATGTGGATGACATGCTTGTTTCAGGGTCTAACATGCATGATATAAATGTGCTCAAAAGGAAACTAGCTAAATCATTTGTGATGAAGGATTTGGGTGCTGCAAAGAAAATCCTTGGTATGATAATAATAAGAGACATGAAAAATCACAAATTTACATTGTCTCAAGGTGAGTACATAGAAAAGGTGTTGGAGAGGTTTAGAATATAGAATGAAAAACCAGTTAGTACACCTTTGGCTAGCCATTTCAAACCGAGTAAGGAAATGTGTCCTAAGACACAGGAAGAGATAGAATACATGTCCAAGGTTCCCTATTCATCAACAATTGGAAGCTTGATGTATGCCATGGTGTGCACACGACCAAATATTTCACATGCAGTGGGAGTTGTGAGTAGGTATATGAACAATCCAGGTAAAAAGCATTATAAAGCAATACAATGGATTCTCAGGTATTTGAGAGGTACCACTTCTCATGCATTATGTTTTGGAGGTTCATACATTGTCCTACAAGGACATGTTGATGCAAATATGGATGGTGATAAATCCAACAGGAGGAGAACCACATGGTATGTCTTTACCGTGGGTGGAACAACAATAACTTGGATTTTGAAACTGCAAAAGGTTGTTGCACTTTCAACAATGGAAGCAGAGTATGTTGCTTCTACAAAGGCTAGTAAAGAGATGATTTGGTTACAGAGGTTCATGGAGGAATTGGGTAAGAAGAAATATAATAACAGGTTGTACAATGACATCCAGAGTGCCATTCATCATGCAACTAACTCAACCTTTCATTCGAACACTAAACATATACAACTCAAGTACCATTTCATAATATTTGTTATGGAAAATGAATTGTTAAAGTTGAAAAAGATAACTACTAGAAAGAATCCTATAGACATGTTGACAAAGGTAGTAACCAGAGAGAAACTGAGTTCCTACGCGGTTTCTAATAGCCTTCAAGCATGAAGGTGAAAATGAGAAATTTTCCAAGTCCAAGGTTTAGATCATAGTTCAATAAATGTAGTAGTGGTGGACTTTTTGTGATCAATATCCAAGTGGGAGATTGTTGGCTGTGGAGCTCGATCTTCCATATTTAGAGATGTTATTGTTAAGCTATGTTTATACCTCAGTTTTACTGTACACTCGTCCCATCTAGGTGGTGCGGGGGGACATCGTCCCCCCGTGGAGGTCTGAGGGGTTTGTGTGCAACGCCCCCAAAAGAATTTTTATTGGGATGTTTGTTGGCCAACAGTTTGCTGACCCATGGTATTGGGTGACCCATAGTATTTTCCCATGGTAAATCCCCTATAAAAGGAAAGAATTGTAATACGACTATTTATTGTATTGTAGCATTGTAGAAGAATATATGTGATTGTGTGAGAGAGACTATGAGGGTGTGAAGAGGAAGTACAACATGGTTTCTACAGGTTGTATCCCTTCATTTTGTTGGATGGCATAGTAATAAAGGACTGACAATATCTATGTGGACGTAGCCCATCTTGGGTGAACCACGTTATGTCTGTGTCTCTCTTGTAATGTGTTTAATATTTGCATCGTGTTTAATTCTTTAATTGTTATTTCCATGTGTTCCTTCTTTTCTAACAACTAGAAAGATTGATCCATGTGACGAAAATCACTACGACCTTTCCATTTATTGCAAGATCATGCGAACAAACGACTGAGTACACATATATCATCTTCACGCTGATTTTTTTCATTTCATTACATCCAATTGATCATGTGAATTGTTTGTCTGCAACTGTAATAACTAAAGCTATTTTTCACGGAGTATGGTCATTTCCATCTTCAGTACGAGCAGTGTTCAAGAATCAAGTCTTGATATTTCATCGCCTACACCAATCATTGAAGACACCGCATAATTGTTTTCATAATTTCTAAGAGTTGCAGAAACCATTTCACAATCCCTAGTGATTCCTCCAATGGTTTTACGACAAGACCCGCCTAATACATCAAAGAGAAAAAAATTTACTAGTAAAAAACCGCAAGCAACAACACCTCCACCAGCTGATCAAGCAACATGATATGCATCCTTGTTTCCGTATTATGTCCCGCTGAGGCCAAAAGACAAGCCTAAGGTTATAATTGGTAAAAATGACAGATATTTGTTGGTTGCACTAGCAATACTTAAAGGAGTGCGAGTAATGACAAACATTATTCCAAAACTGCAGAAGATGGGATTTGTTGACCATGACCTGTGTAAATTCCAATAAATGGAGATGGATAGATACCTGAATTTTTTCTGAGAAACAGAGGATGGCCTTATCCAAATAGTTCCAATGGAATGGGAAAGAGGATTAGATAAATATGGACTACTATTGTTGATGCACATGCCACATTTTGGTTGCACAACAAAAGTGAATGCCTGCATCAAGAACTTACTTGTATGTTTCCATGGTGGCTGTTTGTGGCTCAACAGAAAGATTTTAGTGGATTTCAAGCTAATAGTGTCAATCACAGGGCTTCCCCTTGCAGGAATCGACACAACACCATTCTTCGCAGGGAAAGACCAAGATACAACATTGACAAACAAAATTAAGGATAGGTATGAGCTTAAAAGGGATAAAATAGGCTTCAACATCACCTCTATAAATGACACGACTGTTCAGTTCACATCTAAGGTTCTATCCAGCAAGTTTCTCAAAAAAATGCGACCGAACCAATTTACTGCTAGAATAATTGTTGTGATAGAGCAATGCATAGCGGGTGTCCAACTCAACTGGTCGACCTATCTGCTAAATCAGTTGTTAACAGATGCTAAATAAGTTCAAGAAAAAGGTAACCCTTTTCATTATTCTTGGTTATTAATTTTATTTTCTTTTGTTGCATGGGTGGAGCCACCAAACTACCAAGGGGTAGATGTTCTAGTCCAATGTCGAGGTGCTCGATACAAGAATCTCTGGTTCGACAAAGAGAAACCTAAGTGATAGCGAGATAATAATGTTGAGTTCTATCTACAAGTTGAGGCACTCCGAAATTTTGTTAGAAAATAGACCCGAATAGTGGAGGAAACCGTCAAGCGATTTCATAATATTATAAGAATTTTGGTCGAGGCTCATCACATCTTTTTGGATCCCCAACGAGTCCGTTGAAGCAGTGTTTGGCCACATAGTTTCAACTATATGTTGTTGAAATTGATTCAATCATTCAGGACTAGCCTGTAGAGTGGAAATTTCCTATCACAGATGATCAACTATTTGTAGAAGAAACATTGCGACAAGCTGACCCTTCGACAAAGAAGAATGGAGACCATGGATGAGATCCACCAGTGGAAGAGAATCCACAAATACCCCCACACCCCCCCCCCTAGTCAAGATGAGACCATCATGACCCCTACAAATACAACGTTGGGTAAGAGAAAGCACTCAAAGAAGTCTGAGAAGATCCAAAATAAGAGGAAAGTTGACCGGTCATATGGAGTTTTCGACCTTACAATAATACAATATGAGAAATTAATGACTAAAATCCAACTATAAACGACTATTTTTAAGTCGACGACTAGTAGTATCTAATTTCTACTATCTTATAACTTGATAACTTAGTCGTATTTCACTTAGTCATTAATAGGTTGACTTATTAGTCATTAATAGTCAATGATTTAGTCACGGATTTAGTCACTGATTTAGTAACTAATTGCAACAATTAATGACCAAATCTACAACTAAATAAACTACTAGATGATAACATATTAATGACTAAGATAAATACAGCTAAACATTAGTCACACTATAAGATATGGGAAATTGGCTACTAATAGTCATATATATGTGGATTTAGTCATTTTTGTAGTCACAAATTTATGATAGGGCACGAAGGAATCGCACCAAACTTTTTCCTATAATTAGGCAGGTGTGCTCTACCATTGAGCTAGCACCCTTTAAGAAGTTGTTATTGCTTGATAATGATGATATTCAAACAAATTTTGCATCATTCAAGCATACCGAATAATGATGATCAAGTTACTATAGATCCATAATGGCTTACCCTGTACTAGTCCTTCAAGTCCTTCTTGCACTTAATAAATGCATTTTGAAATAATTGAAGGACTATTACAAGGTAAGCCATTATGTATCTATAGTAGCTTGATAATCATTATTTTGTATGCTTGAATGATGCAAAATGCAAACATACCATAAATTTATGGGAATGACAAGCATGCATCCAAAGTTAAACTATCCACCAAGTCATCTAGAGTCATGCCAATATATCTGAATTTGACTGAAAATTCATAAGTAACTTGAATATAGTGGTGTATGATGTTATGGAAAGGAGAATTTCAATTTATATAGAAGCAAAGGATAAGTAAATGGGGAAACTGATCACCCAAAATGTATATAGAATAGTAAAAAAGAAATATACAACTAGTTCCATTTCACATCAAGAAGAATGGGAATTAACTCTAAGTACTCTTAGCCACTAGATAAATGGAAGTGAAATGAGATGAAATATTAGCAACAATACCTTCGAGTTTACTTGTTGACAATAAGTATGAATACTTATGTGATCATTTTATTCAGATGTGACTTAAACAACCACTAACCTGCAATCAAGGAAAGAAACCATGTTTAGATTGATATATAAATAAAATAAAATAAAATTTAAAGATATACTAAGCCAATATCACTATCATTTATACCTCAAAAGAGAACTAGAAAATCTCCCACAACTGTTCAACTTTGTCCAAAATTCCCACTTGGAATGCTACTATTTAAACAAAACAAAAATAAATTGAAAACATGAAAGTAGTAATTTACTCTACCTGTCTATTGGATGCAAAGTCCCATAGATGTACAGCATAATTAGTTAAGCACATGCAATAAAATTATAAATGGACAAAAAAAGAAAACAATGTGGTTTAGACCTTCCTTAATTTCTATACTCAGATATATATTACGATCACACTTTGTCTCTTAGGAGACAAGTCACTAACGAAACAATGGACATACCTGAGAGATAGATAGATAGGTAGTTGTAGGGAAGAGTGAGATAGATACATACCTCAAGATATTAATCAAAACAGTTTAGAAATGAGGATGACCTTTCAATCACATTGTTGGAATATATGACAGTCTTTTAGGGCAGTCATACATCAAGAAAATAGAAGCTCCTTTCAAATTTGTAGAGGTAGGAAGCTCCTTCCTGATTAGCAATATATCAGGAATGGAAATAAAAACAAAATAGGGAATAAAACAAGTATCATGCTAAGACTTATTCTTAGAAAATAGGACTGCAGAGCAATAACAAATATACAGTTAAATCATTAAACAAGATGCAAAACACATTAAACACATTACAGAGAGACACATATATAACGTGGTTCACCCAAAACTTGGGCTACGTCCACATAGATGAAGGGATACAACCTGCAGCAGACCCACTGCACTTCCTCTTCACACTCTCACAGTCTCTCTCACACAATCACATAGATTGTTTACAATGCTACAATACAATATAATACCATACACAGTCGTATTAGAATGCTTTTCTTTTATATGGGAAATACCATGGGAAAATACTATGGTTAACCTAATACCATGGTTCCACAAAATTGTTGGCCAACAAACATCCCAAAAAAATTTCTAGGGGGCTCTGCCCTCGAACCCCTATTTCTCAGGGGCGCTGCCCACGAACCCCTATATCTTAGGGGCATTTCCCCCGAACCCCAAAGTGAGGGAACGAGTGTATAGTAAACTTGGGGTACAAACATGACTGAATAACAGCTCTGAATCTGGAAGATCGGGATCCACAACCAACACTTCTAAGCCATAATAAAACTTGTATTTTAATTCTGACATATCTGGTCCGTAGTTTTTCCTCATATAATGAAAAATATCAGAAAGAAAACAAATACATAAGATGAAAAATAACTTTTCCTGAGAAAATGTATATGCCAACCCAGGCTTGTTTATAGCTCTCATTTCAACTTCAACAGTTTGTCTTCTAAATGTAAGGCAATAATTTATCACAAGAAATTGTCTTTACCTTAATATCCCTAAGAAGGCTACCATGTAGCCTTTAATTCATCCTAAACCCTGTGTTAGACTTTATAACTCCATATTGTACTTCTCTTTTTACTTTTTTCATTGTTGGGAAAGAATGTTGCCATTTCTTCTTACAAGGGAACATTAAAATAGTATTTGGACATTGTGAAACTTCATTTAATTTGAGTATACAAAAGATATTAAGAAACCTAACATTTACAAGAATCTAAGAAGACAAAATAAAAATAAAACATTAAGAAGAAACTAATCTATAATTTTCCAGATATATTCAAATCCAACTTATGATTCCAACAATCAATGGCAATATGGATTTCTCTATCATTTTCAATGTCCCTCCATTTCACCTTATCAAACAGACTTCCTTACTAAAAGCCTTCATTTTCCATGTCACATCATGTCAACGATGTAATTCTAATCCATTCTAGATGCCTTTTGGATGTTAGGAATATTGCCTCTTATCTTGACTATGAGACAATGATAATGTTGGGATAAAGGATCCTTGCAATGGATATTAGACCATCCTCAACACTGCTCTATGGATACTCATTACAAAGATTTTATATTTTCATGAGCATATCTTTGCATGATTGTGAGAGAAGTATATATTGGTCCAAAATAATTATTTCCATGGAAATTATAAGCTACCCAACCAACCTGCATAGTACAAAATAAAGCAATTCCTCTTGTTTGTTTATTTGATATAATCTTTCCATCCAATAGTTCCAAGTCAGCAAGGTCAAGAATTTCCATTTGGTTGTTATTCAACAAGTCTAACAGGATATGCTTATACAGGGTAGCACATGCCATATCATTTTTCACATAATTCATTAACTATCGAGAATCCAAGACTCCTTTTGGCTTCTCTTTCAACTTCATTTACTGATTACCAATCAATTTCCACTAGATTGAGTAAATGGCATCAAACCAACTTACATTGTACTTGGGAAACCTAAGAGATGGTCAACTCCACAAGATGACGACCAAGTTGCAACAAAACAAAATAATCTTTTGTTACATTAATCTTGTGTGGCTGCACAAATTATTTACACTAACTTCTAATAAAATACACCAACATTGTTTTATATTCTTTGCGTCTTTCAAGGATCATAGACTTGTACACTTTCTGGTGCTTGTTTTCCTAGACTTTATTATATATATTATAGAAAGGAAAGGTCCATTTTAGAATCCAAACCTGCCATAAAGTAGCCTCTACACATTCCACATAATCTACACCTTTTTAAATCTCCTCTGCAAGCTTCTCCACATGTCCGTACATGGAATAGTACCTGAAATGATATTGTTTAAAGAAGGTTGTTACATGCATGGAACTTGTAGCAATTCTACTATATGCATGTTGAATGGCAACATATTGAATGGCTAAGTGCTCTTTCATCAACTAAAATGTTTTATTCACTTTCAGAGAAACACCAATTTAGATTTAAATGGAATAAGTTACAACAACATGCAAATGTGATGATGCAAACAAAGAATGAAACGTCTCCAAATTCAGATCAGGAGGAATCCTACTTGAGAGGCATGAACAAAATAAAGAATGTAGATGTAGGCAATATATGAACCTATTTCTACTTACAACTGTATTAATGATATATACTTTTTTAACTTTGCAAAGCTTTTGGAATTTTTTAGATGGATCTGCCTTCACATTGAATCTTATTCAATAACTAAAAAAAACAATTAATAGGACAAGACAAATTATCTAAACAATATCTATAAACAACATAATAATGTGGATGTTTTGGAGTCAACATGAGAAAATCATTTTCCAAAAACAAGGTAAAGGGCAAATTTAACACATTACGACAATTTAAAGTAATGAATACCAATGAAAAATGCTTGTTTAATTCAAAATATGTGTATTTTTAATTTTTTATATTTTCTGAATTTTTCCTGATCCAATTCATACTCTTCACTCTTTTATCTCGCCGATTTTTTGTTGATTTCAGTTTTGGTAAACATTGCAATAAACTGATATGTTTCAACAACTTGGCAAAGTGTTGGAATTTTGTATGACAAGAGGAAACCTTGCACAATGTATGTTCAAGTGATCAAATATGCATTTACAACTGCTCTTTGGCATATTAAGTTTTCAAACTGTGTTGTGGCTCAGTTTACCTGTGTGTATACTTATCTTTTAATTTCAAATATTTGAAATCACTATCACTGAAAACTCATTGAATTAATGGAAACAATTAAGAATGACATCTATAGATATTTCTCCTATTTCCAGGTGACTTTCAACAACTTTTTGAAAATGGAATGTATGGCATCATAAAAGGATTCCTTTTAAGGTGCTTGTTAACATGTTATGTCTTTAGTAATTTGTTGTTTAAGGTGCCTCTCTAAAGTTCCTGAACTCATCTTAATTCACACTTATAAGTTATGTGGTATTGTTTGTACAGTGGTGGAACTTTACTGTGCACAAACTGCTGATGGAAGAGAGTCATGGAAGGCATCAATGCTCCATATAGCTATGGAAGGTGGATGTTTTGTGCTCTCATCTAATCAGTTCTGCAAAAGAAAAGACTACCCTTCTCCACCAGAATATCTCTTTGGAGATTCAGATGATAATACCTCTCCAGAGACTGTTAAGCTAGTTAAACTAACATACGTAAAGGAGAAAACAATGTGGTAACATATATAACAATGACCTACGAGCTCTGAATATGATTGGCAAGGATGTTGGACGGTATGAAAATATGCCCACAACATATGAAAATAGAGCTCTACACCTGGCAAAATATTCACAAAAATATGCCCTCTTGACATTCTAGTAATGCCTGCCTTTGTCTGTTGAATGTCCTGCACACATAATCTAAAAATGCCCACCAATATGAGTACTAAACATGACCTCAAAAATGCCCACATACAAATTGTGGAAATTTCCACCAGAATGCTCGCAGACCTATTAAAATTGTTTCCACGCTCAAAGAAGATGTCGGTAGGAAGCATGCACACAATATGCTCGCATGGGAAGTGGATGCATTCAAAGGAATGCACTTTGAAATTACATATATATCGTTGGATTTGGTTCATCCGAGATGCAAACTTGTGAAGCTATAGATGCATGATTTATGTCAAACATTGGAGAAGGATTTATGCCTGTAGGCTTAACTGTCTGCTTGGAAGAAGTAAAGTATCCACAGGAATAGTGAGACTGGCAGAAATATAGGGAAGAAATGCCTGCCTGGTTAGAAGAGATACACGTCTGCATAATATCGGTCCAAATATGCCCAAACAGTCTACATAATGAGCTTAGAATGCACACAACACTCAAAATAGACGTCGACAGTCAAATGGGATACCCACAGGTGTTGATTCCCGCTGTGAATTGGAAATGCCCATAGTCTTCGTGGTTGAGAAACCAAAACTATTTAAGGAATTGAGAGATTTGAATAAATCAATATAATTTATTTTTTGGGTGTGTCCAATATAATTTCTTCATGCCCGCAAGACATGAAGAAATGCCCGCAGGATTTAGCAAGTTACATACAAACAAGAAGAAATATGCTAGCAGATTTAAATTTGTAATGTCCACATAACTGACTAGAAATTCACACAGGAGGTTGATAAGAGTTTGAAGGAGATGGAAAAATGCCTGAAATAACCACAATCTATGAAGGAATGATTGATATTCTTTGTAAAAACATACTTAAGCCTTAAAAATTATGTTCGCAGTCTATGGAGACATCTTGTATCATATCATTCTGACATTGATAGGTTAATGATGAGTGTCTTCTTGGACTGATGGTTGAACAATAGATGGGGTCATTGATGAAATCTCACCACAAGTAAATTCCCGTAGAAATTCACACACCTCAAAAAATGCTAGCCACACCTTGAAGAAATGTATGCAATCATTACAGAAATGCTCGCAACACCATGCCAAGATACATGTAGTTTGAAAGAAAATGCCAGTAATACAGTCTCAACCTATGAAGATGCCCACATGAGGTAAGATAAATTCCCACCACATATGGAATGGGATATGAAAGTGATGAAAAGTGGAGACATACCTGCAAAATGAAATAAAACGTGGTTACATGATTAAAGAAAGAATGTACTACCTGAAATTGGTGTACGTTGAGAAGCTCCTCAAGTAGTTCAAATACAAGGTGGGTTTATTCTGTTAGGGGGAGCTAGACCTAAGGTGGATAAACAACTTGATTTCACAAAAATACCAGTCTATGCAGTATACTAGATAGGGGGAGCAATCAGTTTACATGAAAAAGGGAGCTTGGCATGTTTGAAGGAGTACAACAGTTTGCACCTTGAAGACTGTTGATTGTGAGGGGGAGAGATGACGGTAAAAAATAAATTGAAAATAAGTCTAATAGTTCACAATACATGTTATTCTTAGGTTTATATATTTTATTTCCTATTGAAACATTGTCATCGTAAGTTGCTCATCGAAACAATAAAAAATACCAACAATGTTTATGAAACCATTTTTAATAATTTCAATCAACCAACAGACAAATAAAGAAGGTGATGCACAGAGTGGATGAAGAACAACTGATTCATCTGTTCTCTTCTTTTAGTAGAATATTTGAAGCCAAAGTCATCAGGGGACATGTGAATGGTTCAAGCAAAGTTTATGGTTTTGTAAAATTTGATGACATCCATTATGTTGTTCAAGCTACTTCACGTATGAATGGTTACAGTTTGGAAGGAAAAAATTTAGTTGTAATGGTGGTAGGACGGTTTCCTTCTGGATCTGGAGTGGGACCTGCATAAGGTATTTACACTTCTGAAAAGAAACCACCAATATTTCCCATCCATTTTGGTGATTATGCACATCCATCATGGAGTGCTCCAACTAGGCCTGTATCATCACTAACTTATAATCCTTATTCTGGTAACAATGGTTATGGTATAACATCCCATAGTGTCATTCCTTTGCAGGGATCTACTTTCAACTGTCTTCCAGCTACTTCATATTGCACATATGGTCCCTATTAGATGCCTTTGGATTGTGCAGAAACGTATAGGGGCATGCAAGGGCCACCTAAATATCAATTATTGCTAGGCAATGTCCATGATTCCTCAATGTCAAAACTAAATATCCATTCAGCTGATGCTATGACCCATTTTTCTCCAAACCAATCTAGGATTACTACATATCAGTGCTAGGTACATCCATCAGTTAGAGCTACCCATGATATATTTCTCTCGGGTTCCATGAAACTGAAATGAAATGAAATGGAAATGAAATGAGATGAAATATTGGTAACAATACATGTCTATTAGATGCAGAGTCCCATAGATGTACAATAGAATTAGTCAAGCACATGAAATAAAATTATAAATGGACAAATATAATAAAACAATGTGGTTTAAACCTTCCTTAATTTCTATACTCAGGTATATATTACGGTCACACTTTGTCTCTTAGGAGACAAGTCAGTAATGAAACAATGGACATACCTGAGAGAGAGATAGATAGGTAGTTGTAGGGAAGAGTGAGACAAATACAGACCTCAAGCTATTAATCAAAATAGTCTAGAAATGATGATGAATTTTCAATCCCATTGCTGCAATAAATGACAGTCTTTAAGGACAATTAGACATCAATAAAATAGAATCTCCTTTCAAATGTGCAGAGGAAGCCTTAACCCACATTCTAGAATGTCCTTCATACTATGACACACTTTCATACATAGTATCAGCCTCAAAGAGGCTGAAAAGGAGCATGCCACATGGTTACGACTCGGTCCAAGAAATCCCACAAGGTCATAGATCAATAATGTCAACCTCAAATGTGGCCACAGTTAAACATAACAGGCTCAGTAAAGAACATGGTCTGCCCTAGCAGAATGCCAACAAGATCTAACACAATATAATAATAATAAAAATAAAACACATACATGAAAATATAACTAAAACAAAAAATCTATATGCAAATGCAGCTCTCGACCCACCTTTGTTTGACAACATTCATGGTCGATTTTCCTAAACTCATGGATATTTCATCCTCCAATTCTGTAGATGACTACTCAAGCAGCCTGTTAGATCCAAATAACCAAACCAAGAAGATCGTTGGCGACAAATAACCAGTCCAATAGACTGTTGGCACCAAATAATTTGCGTTGGTTGGTGGTGAGGAGGTTTTGGTGGGTTTTTAGGGGAAAGTAGTTGTGAATTGGGATTGGAGGTAATTTATGTGTATTTATTAGGCCACCATTTATACACGTTGAGGAAATTGTGATTCCTATTCGCAATTGTCGAGGGTTTATAATTTTGGTATTTAATTGCCATTGCTTCCATGGATAAAATAGCATTGGAGAGAACCCAGAGGCTCTTGAAGAGGCATGCAACGAATTTTGCAGCTCTAGAGTCAAAATGACCTTCTTTCATTACAAAATCACAAGTAAGTTTCTTGGTTTACTGTGAAATTTTAGCTTTTGCCTGTTATATTGGTTATAATTATGAGGCGTAGGTAAGTAGGTTAAGGTAGGTAGGTAGGTTTTTTGAAAACCTAGAAAGCATTCATGAAATAAGTGGTATAGGGAGACTAGGTGTAGTTCTTAAGGTAGGTAGGTAGGTTTTTTTGAAAACACTAAAGTGGAGGTAGTGTAATTCCATTCCATCCCAGCACAAGTTAACAAATGTGAATGGAAAGTCATCATGAAAAAAGGGTCAAGGTACCACAATAGGAGAGGGAGGATCTAGCATAAGTACCAACTAGTTTCAACACAAGATCGAAGGTCAACAAGAGTGGCCATAAAAAATTTGGAAGACAATACCCACAAGACTGACCCATGAGACCCACAATACCGAAGTGTATAATCAAGGTGGGGAAACAATCCTTTTACCCACAAGACCAAGGGTCAAAATTTTATCTTCTCTCTCAAGCTATATAGTCCATGGGTGTTCTATACAATAATTCTAAGTTTTATCATCATCGTATAAGGAAGGTCCAAACTATGAAACACTTCGAGTGACTGCAATACAACATATATAACATAATTTTCATTTCTTTCAACTTAACACTCCCAAAGGTCCCTGTGTTAAAGTTGAAGCATCCAAGGACAATCAATAACAACAGTAGTAAAAGATTAACGAACAAGTTAAAATAGCATACATAAAGGATAAAACAACATGGTAACATATATAACATAATTTTGATTTCTTTCAACTTAACACTCCCAAAGGTCCCCGTGTTAAAGTTTAAGCATCCAAGGACAATCAATAACAACAGTAGTAATAAATTAATGAACAAGTTAAACTAGCATACGTAAAGGAGAAAACAACGCGGTAACATATATAACATAATTTTCATTTCTTTCAACTTAACACTCCCAAAGGTCCATGTGTTAATGTTGAAGCATCCAAGGACAATAAATAACAACAATAGTAATAAATTAACAAACAAGTTAAAGTAGCATACGTAAAGGAGAAAACAATGTGGTAACATATATAAAACTTCATTTTCATTTCTTTCAACTTAACACTCCCAAAGGTCCCTATGTTAAAGTTGAAGCATCCAAGGACAAAAAATAACAACATTAGTAATAATTTAACGAATAAGTTAAACTAGCATACGTAAAGGAGAAAACAATGTGGTTTAGACCTTTCAATACCTTCACAAACCCAACCAAGACATCATAGCCAACATAATATTTGTATCTTGTTGTATGATACAATCAATGACAAAATACCTTGGACCTCATAGTATTTAAAACTTTCATCATCTATAACATTCTACAACATATTAGTAACAAATTCAACTATTCTACAAGATTTTCAAAAAAATGAATTTATGTATTTGATAATGCTAAAAAACCATTCAATATAGAAATAAGACTAGGCATGGAAACCCATTTATCCACTTGTAACTCTTTTGTTCTTGTCAAAACTAACTACGCCAACATTAAAAAATATTGTTTTTTAATAATATATCAACAACTAGAGCTGCAATAGACACATGTAAATTACTCAACTACAACTTTAGATAAGTTACAACAACATATAACAAGAATCAAGTACCCTGCCTAGTCCACTATAAGCAAAAATACAGAAATGTCACTCACCAAAGTAGGAAACACAACAATTCCTTGAATAAATGTCTGCATAAACAACAAAGGAAGTGGTGTCTATTCAACTTGCTCAAATAGCAAATACTTGGAAGAATTTTTTTCCTACACATGCAATACAATTGTAAATGGACAAAAAGGAAAAAAAAACAATTCAATATAATGACGGTTCATGTATGACTGGATGGGTTAAGACTGCCATATTTCATTGGTCCTTTGGTGAACACAACCCTTTGCTTTAAGCATGTAGAACATGCATCTATAACTTGTTAGTAAGTACACAAATTTGGGTTTGGAGCAGAAAAATTAAAAAATTTGTACTTCAATGCATAAATTTCTAAAGCAATACCAGAAACACAAGTAGTACAACTGTGACAATGCAAGATAAAGTAAAAACATAATTTTCATTTCTTTCAACTTAACACTCCCAAAGATCTCTGTGTTAAAGTTGAAGCATCCAAGGACAATAAATAACAATAGTAGTAAAAAATTAATAAACAAGTTAAACTAAAATACGTAAAGGAGAAAACAATGTGTTTTAGACCTTCCTTTATATACTCAACTATATATTATGATCACGTTTTGTCTCTTAGGAGAGAAGTCACTAACCAAACAATGGACATACATGAGAGAGAGAGATAGTTAGTTGTAGGGCAGAGTTGGACAACTACAGACTGCAAGGTATTAATCAAAACATTCTAGAAATGAGGATGAACTTTCAATACCATTGTTGCAATAAATGTCAGTCTTTTAGGACAGTCATACATCAAGCAAATAGAAGCTCCTTTCAAATGTGTAGAGGCAGCCTTAACCCACAGTCTAGCACGTCCATCATACTACGACACACTTTCATACATAGTAGCGGCCTCAAGGAGGATGAAAAGGAGAACAAAACAATAAAGTTAAATCATCATGACAAAAGGGTTAAGGTACCACACTAGGAGAGGGAGGCGCTAACATAAGGACCAATAAGGTTCAACAAAAGAAAGAAGGTCAACAAGAGTGGTCATAACAAAGTGGGAAGAAAACCATTTCACCCACAAGACCGAGGTGTACAATCAAGGTGGGGAAACAATCCTTTTACCCACAATACCAATGGTCAAACTTTTATCTTCTCTCTCAAGGTACATAGTCCATAGGTGTTATGTACAATAATTGTAAGTTTTATCATCATCGTGGATTCATTCCATGGAGCACATAAATGAATCATCATCGTGGATTAATTCTAAGTTTTATCTAGGAAATAACTGTTTGCAATACTCTATTATCATTGCATTCCACAATGAAATATCATCCCTGCATGATTCCTCAAATAGGTGCAACGACAAAAAAATGAACTAATAAATTTGGAATATTTAAAATATATGTACACTAACTAAATGGTGAATGCATAGGAGTTCTCGGTTGAGGATACGTTCTGAATATCGATGAAATGTTGTGCCATAAGACGACACTCTGTCTCAAGTCCCCCACCTTGTGCCTCCGATGGATAGGCCCAGCGTAAATGAAACTGAGGCTAGATAGTTGGTGCTAAGGCTGCTCCTGGAGGAAAGAGTGGTCCAGGATGTTGATCAACACTATAGAAAAGGTTATAATGCTCATGCTTTCTTATTCTATAGGTCCGTAGCTGTGTTAAGTAAACCCACATAAAACCACATGCATCCGTAACCCCAACTTCTTACCATTTCTTTTCACTAAAAATATCATTATGGTTGGAGCAAATTATTAAGCTCCCGATGAGTAAGTTTTGTATTAGTCAGCTCCGGATGAGTGTATCCAGTTCCTAAATAAATTGAATAATACAAGCATGTTCCAAGTTTTTTACATGTACCTACTTTCTGCATGCATGTAATCGTATATATCTCCTATATGAGGAAATTTATTCTATATTTAGACTATATGTGTTGATATTGATCGCTTTATGATAAACCCGTAGTGGTCTACCTTTTTTATGTTTCAGCAAATCCAAGGGCTAGGGAAAAGGTAGTAGTAGGAGCATAGAAAGTATCCTTTATTTACCCCACCACCAGTTTTGGATCCATTCATTGGAGAACCATAATAGCCTCATATCTTATATATGAAAATACTCCGGTAGAATAACCTATTTCAGTAGCATCAAAGGTATAGTAATAGGTAGGAGCAATACTATCAACATCTTTTCCAGCTAAACCAATTGATCCAGTTGACCGAGCTTATGCCAATGAGCTTGTTTACCTGAAACCTGTAAATGATACATCAAGGGAATAAGAGAAAATATAATAGTAGAGGGAATAAATCCAACAACATTTGAGTAAGCAGAGGTACCAGAGGCAGAAGCACCACCAATTCCAAAGCTGGTCTTGGGAGCATAGACACTGACGTAATTCAATGATGCCAATAATCATGGGATTATACTTTTTCTTTTATATTTGTACAAGCGATGATCCAACATAAGGATGCGATGATCGCTGCTAGAACCCGAGCGTTGTTGGCTATATAGAACCTGGACATTGTAAGTTATATAAACAAACAGGGATAGGGATTGGAAGGAATGGAAACAATGCAACAAGCATATCTTTTGACAGAGAGTTTAGAACTATTACAGAGATGAAAAGACACACACACACACATACACATATAGACATATTCCTTCCCACTATCTCACTATATTATATGCTTTCAAGCGTCTCCTTTTAAGGATTCCAAGGTGTACATCATTCTTCATGCTGATGGATTAAAAATTACCTTTATAAATAGCAATCCATAGCATAGCCATAGAAGCATGTTTAAAAAGGCCTTTTCAAAGCCACCCATTTGAAATGACAATTCTATCGCCATGATAGAGGGTCTTAAAAGAGAACTCTCCAATTATATCTCCATTTTGAGGGGAGATAGAGTCGATTCTTTGATATGTTGCATTTATTACTAACCCACCACATTTCTCTTACAATTATCTTCGACAATACCACTTTTTGATACTATAACACTTGTTTACCTTTTTGAGCATTTCCCCTCCTATTATCGCCGACATTGGGCACTTTTCATAAACAACATAGGGTCACTTCTTACAAACAAAATATTACAAGTAACAAAGGATCGAAGAAGAAGAAACACAAGATATAACAAACAAAAGATCTAATTATAATCAACATAACCAGGAACATAAGAAATGCAACATATCTTAAAAATTAAGCTCAAACTAAACATAGTACAATAGCTCATACTTTAGACTAAGCCAAGAACAATACTACTTATAACTAGTCTAAGCACGAGTAAGGACTAATAAAAGCTTTCATTATTTTTACTGTTATAGAGATTAAAGATCGCCCTTATTACCATACCTTAATGGGATTGGTTCATAGTTATTACTAATGATAGATTTATTGGTTTCATACTATGATATCTCTATAGAGTATACCATGTTCAAGCTACGAGTCCAACCTTATAATTGCAATAGTATTACTAATAACTACAACACTTCTATTCCCATTAATCCATAAGTACTAAGTCAGCATAGTTACATGGTATCAACATAATAAGAAAAGTAATATGGACTTTATTAGCTCTTAGTTACATGGGTTTGAGACCTTTTTATAACATAGTAATATCAGTAATCAATGAAGTTGTGTTATAGTGAGATAGAGCAGAGTCATAACCGGTAGTAATAACAAAGTTGCAACAATGGTGATACTCGTATAACCCTAATCATTGATCGTAATAAACACTGGTTTTATAATTCTTATCTGCCCCAAATGGATAGGGTAATGGTTATTCTATAATGAATCAATAAGAGTAAGTATGTTAGCTGCAATTAAGAGGATATGTATCAAACAATAAAGTACCTATACCATGCTAATATGTGTAGTCTTAACAATATTGAGATTACATTACACGAATGCTTATGATTGCTTTTATTGGTATACCACTTATTCATGAACATACCTTTCATTATGGAGAAAGCCATAGGTTGTAAGCTGCTTGTTTGGCATAATGAGGCAGCACGAGTCGGAGTAAGGAGCTATAATTACCATTAAATTTAAGCTTACTCCTTGTTAAGATGTACCACTTGCTTAGAGAGTTCAATGTTGTAAGCTATACTACTAAGAGTTGAACAACAAGCTTATACCCTAATCAAACAGTTATAAAGCTAATCCCATTGATTTAAACCTATCTATAAGGTTATATAACACACAACTTGCTTATTCTATTAGGTAGATTACGATATTGGCATAATATGTTGAACACCATTACTTCATTACAAGGGATATGGATTAATTTTGTTCACGGTTCTCCCTGATCCTCTCAAGGTCTGCTGCAAAACTATTTCTTTAAAAAATATTCAAAACTCTATCACTAAAGTGTTTTAGGCCAAGTTATTTGGCTTGCAAAAGATATGTGTTGGGTTGTTGCACACTAAAACAAAAACTTCAAAGTTGGTGCAACACTTAACCAAAATCTAATAAAAACACAACTTCTTAAACTACTCAAAATGTTTCCGCAAGATCTCAACTCAAAATTACAAATCGTTATCAATCATCCAAAATGTTGAAGCAAAGTTGATCCTCATAAACACAAGTTGCACGAATGTCGAAAAATCTGATCTAGATAAAATATGGTAAAAACTGAAATCTTGTAAACAAAACTATTGAACAAAATCAAAATGTTGTACAACATGGTGGGGTCCTTGATATGATGCATAAATCATCCCAACACTGCTGAATCAAAACTAAAAAATCAATATTGGTTAGTGGCTAGTGATGCTCAATGGCAGAAATGAATTATCTCATCAACCGAATAGACTCAAACCATTGTTGTACACCCTAATGGATACTAGAGGCATACTGGAAACTCGTCTCATAGAACTTGTTTGTTAATTATATGAAAAAGGGATGGCAAATCAGCAAACTAATTGATTGAAATTAGCTACAGTAGTCAAATATTCGATATTTTGAGGAGAATTGTCAAGTTTAAGCTGTAGGAAAAATTTATGTGTTGGTTTAACATTTGATAATCCCTCCCAATTGTTGAGGTGAAAATGATTGTGACTGAAACCCTTTCGATTTGGATTATCTGTAGGTCCAACTGGTGGATTATTGACATTAATACAAACTCCCAAGTGTTCCCTTGAATAAAAACCTCAAGTTCTGAAGTGAGAACTACTGGCAATAGGAAGTACCGACAATGGACTGAATCCCTTGGTGAGAACTGACACTAACTTATCGAACAACAAGCAAGCAGGTCATATTTAATCCCTCGAAATGGTAGGATGATTGAACAAGCAACACCGGCTATGTGTTTTATATCCTTGGACTAGAATGCATATTCCCTAGGTAAGAACTAACAACAGACTGAATCCTTTGGGAAGACTTAATCCTTTGAGGTGAGAACTAATAGACTGACTGAACAAGCAAACATGTCTAGTTTAATACCCTTCAAGGTGTGGTTCGGAAACAAAGCGACAACAAGGGTGGGTGGAAATTCATTTTGTTTGGCACTAAAGAACTGAATTCTTACCAGTTATTGAAAACCCATTATTTAGGATTCAAAATTCACAATAAAGAATCAATATTTAGGATGCTAGATAATTTTGAACATTCACAATGTAGGATGCTAACCAAGATTAACATGCATAAGCTAAATTTTCAAATAAAACCAAGAAATCAACATGCAATTTTGGAAGGGAAGTTTGATATTTTGACGCTAAAGTTGCAGAATTTATCACCCACCTCTTTAAGAGCCTCCAAGATCTCTCCAATTCTCTTCTATCCATGGAAGCACTCGAAAATAAATACCCAATTTCTAAACCCTTGGCAATGATTTTTGGGCATCACAACTCCTCGACAGGAATCAATGGTGGCCTAATAAATACCCCAAAACACCAAAAACGACTCTCAGACCAAATTCACAACTATTTTCCTTCCAAAACCCACCAAACCCTCCTCGATTCCCACTAACAGAAAATATTTGGCGCCAAAGGTCTATCTAGATGACCAGAGTAGGAAATTTCCATGAATTCAACATAATTCTTCATATCTGGGTAATTTGGGGAGGAAATCTCCATGAATTGAGATAATCCTCCATGAATGAACTCAAGAAGAGGCCAGCCGTATGTTTGGGTTCAAGCTAGAGACATTATGGTCATATTCCAATGATCATTTTATTAGTTTACATAGTGTTGCATTATGATTGTATTAAGGTTATTGTATATGATATGGTATATTGATTTTGTTTATNGTTATATATATGTTTTATAATTTATATATGGTATGTTTTGTAACTATATAGTACGTAATATATTAATATATTTTGTGGATTTGTGGATAGAGTTCTTTAAGCAAATGTATCTTGCCAATGTTATTTACCTCCATAGATGTCTAAATGTGGTTCGATGTAGTAGAGGTTTTCTATTTATGTCTATCCTCGGTATTAATTGATTAGTATGGTATTGATATGTTATCAAACATATCCATAGCCTCCCCAAAGTAAGCATTATACTGTAGTACTAGGTCTAACTTGGGTGGTCTAGATCCCACTTTATTAATCTTATAAGGTATACAAAATGGCCATGGATATTGAACACATCAATATGGTTAGCATGTTCTTGTACTTATCCTGCACAAATTAACTTATGGGTTATGTTAATTAGGATTAATTCATAAAATACCCTTTGTGGCACAAATCCATCTACAATGTTATAGTTTACTAAATTTTAACACCACAGATGGATCTAGAGAGAATCTATCTGTAGTGTCAAAATTAGTAAATTGTAACACTTCATTGCCAAAATTGCAATTTTTGATTGTTGGAGTGACAATAAAAAAATGGATAATTTATATTCTTCTAGCTCATCATTTTTTATGCTGTGACTAAATTGGTCATTTATGTTAGTCATTTTTAACTCTGTCACTTATTATCTAGTCATATTTGTTAACTGGTGACTAAATTAGTTGTTAATTTTAGTCGTTTATAGCTGGGTCAATCAAAATTGATCATATTTAGTAGTAAATCACTTGAAAAACCTATGGTGATGATAATTTTTAGTCACGTAGTCACTAATTCCTCATTTTGTACTAGTGTTACCAATGCTGATTACACCCTTCTGACAGAAACAATGGAATAAATCACTAGGGAAAGTTGTCGAAAAATGGATGAGTGACATACGTACTTGACAAGCAGCATAACTGACTTACTGTAGACACTTTGTACTGCAGTGAAAGAAGTATGAGTGGCGGTCGACCAAACTCTATACTCGACCGTGTCGTTGGACCAAGCTGTCCCATTTGAAGAGCGACCTATCTAGGCATCATCGACACCAACTACACCAATAAGGATTCAAGTATTGGGTCAAGCAATTGACTTAGGAACACTATATATGGATACTATGGTCAAGGACCTTGGTCATGTCTTCTCTGTGTTATCGATGTATGAGGTGCATGTTATTCAGAATGCTGCAGTCGCAGAAATGAAGACTAGAGAACGCGTGTTGCTTAATCAGGTCAAGACATCGCACAAAATACTTAAGACACTGAATGAAACAGTGCAGAACAAAGGATAACAAGCAAAAATGTCACAATAGGACATGCATCGACTGGATGTTGCTATTACACTTGCTCGTAACAACTTTGCAGATGTAGGTATTACAAAAGAAATGTTTTTAGAAGCTAAAGTGTTTCGACTTGACAAAGTAGTTGAGAACCTCCATAAGCGGGTTGTAGAGCTAGAATCACAAGTGAATCCCAGTACACCTCCAGTGGTACTAGCAGAATGAAGAAAATCAGTAGCTGAGGTTGCGACAAAGATTGAAGAGGCGGAGGAACTTTGTGCCAAAGCGGTCGAGTAAGTTTCTCGGTCATACAAAGATTTGATCGACAATGAAGAGTTGGAACAAGTAACAGAGAAGTTGCATACTGCTAAGGTAAACTTCAGAAAACTGAAGAATGATCTAAATAAGCTTCCAACGAGTGAAAATATGAGTAAGGTTGCTGATCTGAAGAAATTATATGAATAGGTAGAAAAACTAAGAACGCATCAGTAGAAAAGAACTAAACGGTTCGCGAAACTTCATGCAGAGGAAATGAAAGTTACAGGGATCATGCAACCTGTACATGAAAAGGTGCGACAAGCCTTGGGGTTGACAGGATTGAAAACTTTGGAACACATCAGTTCCCAACCTGTGGAAAAATTAAAGACAGTGGAAGAAGAAGTGCGACAGGAAATCGAACAAGTAGTGAAAATATTTCAAGATTTTCAAAGCAAGGTTGCAATAACAGAGGTTTTAGACTGATGTGGCTCGGGAAAAGCCACAAGTGAGTGTTGGGGAACTGTTGGCCCTAGGAAAAGACAACCAGAATAATGATCGAAAATATGAATATTTCAGCCGCAATATTCTGGTCACAGAACGAGGAAAATACACGATGGAAGGATCCACGACAGAAGGAGCCATGACAGAAGAGGAATAAAGCAGTAAAAAGATAGAGTTTGGCTGATTTTGGGGAAAGAGTTAGCTAGACTAAAAGATTGCTTTTAGTAATAAAGCATGATTGTATTATGGGCCGATAGTGCCTATTTTTGGATGTAACTGAATGTATTAAAATAAAAACATATCATGTCGACTAACAGTTGAGAGTCAGTCGGCGGTTGAATCAAGAATTGTAAAAGCGAAAAATATTATAAACGCATGAACCCAAGTTGTGTGCGAGTCGATTGTTGGTTGTTGATTGATCAATCGAAGGAAAGGGGGAATGGATCCAGGATGTGTGTGGGTCGACTATTAAAAAAGAGAGAGAGAGAACAAAACAAGAGAGCATGAGATGAGATATGAATGTTTGAATTGTAAAGGTATCTAAATAAGAGTTTGCAAGATGAGTTTGAAAACCAAAGGTGCCAAACCAATTCTCATGCTATATGAAGAGCACCTTTGTGGTTTTTCTCGGATGGGTTTCCACATTATACCTTGTCTCTGTGTATCTTTGATGTTTATGTTTGTTTCGAATGTATATTTGATTTAAATTATCCTATATGAATGTGTTGCACATACTTTATGGTGAATAAACTTATATATGTGTCGCACATATAATGATTTAAACATGTATTAATTCTTTAGTTATATGTTGTTATATATGTCGACGTGCCAATATAAGTTTATCTTGAATGAATGAATAGAAACAAAAGTATAAATCCCAGTTTCAGTCAAGTGCCATGATAGTATTATAAGAGTGAAATCTCCGACATACCTGCAGAAACCTGATTCTAGAAGTACCCATAAAATATGTCGGGTGATACTTCATCTGCACTGCAGGTGTTGCTGATGGAGTCCTGCTTTGTTGGGACGATATATTGGGCTTGTTATTGAACAAGGAATATGAACATGGGTCGACCAAAACTAAGACAAAAAATACCTTTACTTCCAATACCTTGAAAACAATCTTAAATACTTAGGGTGTCCCCACTATACGCACTGGTGATCAAATTGCCATCAATAAAACTGATAATGACTTTGGATCATTACATGCTCCACTTGAGTTTGGTTGAAAATTTAGTTGCTTTTATAGACATGATATGAGTACTTGATTAATTTTTTGTCACATTTCAATTGATTTCAAATTTGATGTAACCTTTTGCAGCATGAAGTATGATAGACTCATGAAACTCAACGTTATATGCGTTCCTCCTTTTTATTGTCATTTACTCATAACTTCTATATTCTTCTAGAATTTTGGTATACATGCATAGAAAATTGGGTACACAGTTTGATACATGTGTTCAAGTAAAAACCCATCATGAAAGAGCGCAAAATTGTGTTTGTCTTATAGTTTTCAATCTACTCAAAATTACAGTTATAAGACCGAATTCAACTGTACATGATCGTATTTATTCCATGTGAAGAAAAGTTAAAGAAATAGAAACTATAAACCAACAACTTATAGTCGATCAAAATCATATAATGTAAATTTTGAAAGGTTGAAAGTGGGCACTTTACACCTTATCATCATAGAAAAGAAAAAAAATCAGCTCTGACAAAATACATAATTTTTAGGAGAAGTCCAACATAGATAGGTCTTAGTGAAATATTCCATGTGAAAGAAGAAAAGTCAGTGTTTACACACAAGATTCATATTTCATATACATAATACTAACTATGTCATGTCCCCACATTTTGACCACCAAAAGTGTGGACCTTGCTAAACACCTAGGGGGACTAAGTGACATTAATTAATTAGCCTAGGGAAATTTTGCTAAATAATTATTATTTAGGCATGCACTTGATTTTAATTATTGCCATTAATAATTATTGAGCAATTTAATATGTGGAAAATAAGTGCCATGTCAGGGGGAGAGCAATGAGAAATCCAACTTGCCAAGGAGAATATTTAGAAAGTGACAAGAAGACTGACAAAATCAAGCAGTCAATGGAAGAAGGAAAGTGCCAAAATTTATGGCAAAAGAAGTCAGATCTAAAAAGGAAACATTAGACCAAAGGAGGGCACAGTTTCCATTTAGGAGTGCAGTGAGAAAAGAAGAAGGAAGAAAAAGTTGTCATAATGAAAAGAAGGAAACATCAAACCAAAGGAGGGTGCAGTTTCCCTTTTTGAGTTCAATAAAAAAAGCAGGGAAGCTCGAAAAAACTGTCATAAGGAAAACAACAACTATGGGTCAAGGGAAGAACAATTTCCAAATGGGATGAAGGATACAAGAATGGAAACATCTTTCCATTCAAAACAACAAAAACTATGGGTCAAGGAAAGAACAATTTCCAAATGGGATGAAGGATACAAGAATGGAAACATCTTTGAGGACTCAAACTTGCCAATTACTCAAGGAGGGCACATATGTGGCTAGGATTAGGGATTCTATGTGGATGACTTCCTCTCACAGGTCACCCACCTGCTAAGCAAGTCACCAGAAGTTTATAAAAATAAAGGGGGGATCTATTACTCAGTTTGGTTAATTATTTGATGTGTGTTTATGTGAAGCATAGCTTCTACTGAGTGTTGTGCCTCAGAATTTTGGGAGATGTGCCCCAAATCCTTCCTTCCCCTCTCTTCTTCCTCCCATTAGAGGAAATTTCAACTCAAAATGGGCCTCCTAAAATGAACTCATAAAATAATAGTTAAAATAATAAAATAATATTTATTAATTCTGGAGGAAGAAAAGAAAAAAACTAGTTTTTTGTTTGTATTTTTGACATATATCCCCGTGTTTTTACTCAAATTTTGATTGAGAGAGCTCGTTGGATGCGAAATTTTCGTTGGATGCGGAATTTAATTCCGCATTCAACGAGCTCTCCCGATCAAAATTTGAGTAAAAACACAGGGAGATATGTCAAAAATACAAACAAAAAAGTAGTTTTTTTTATGATACCTATCCCCAAATTTATATTAAAAAAGTGTTTAATACCTATACAGTATTTCAAATTTAAAGCAATTTCATTGGCTAACACATGATGACATGGAATTTGAATAAAAGTTAAAAGGCCCATTTTGAGTTGAAATTTCCTCTAATGCTTTCTGTTTCATCACAGTTGTTGGAGAGCACATGTACATCACCACAGATTTAGATCAGAATTATATTGCTTTCATTCTCTCCAGTGAATTCGATCTCTAGTGAAGTGGAAGCTTCATGTATGCTCCCATCCATTTTGATGGTCGATTTGGGCCTCCTCCCCACTGTTTTGAGTCCCATTTTCGGGAGTGGCCAGAATTCCAAATTATTTTGATGTGCATCACTCCATAAAATATGATAAATATCTCTGTAATTATGTATGCATTCTGTCCAATAATATCATATTCCAAGCTCTCCATGAATAAGCTTTAATTCGTCCTTAAATGAGAGTTTTAATGAGTTTAATGCAAGGATAAATGATTAATGGCCATAATCATGAGTATGAATGATGTACTGTGTTAATCAAGTATATTTGAAACTATGTTAAATTCCATTTATTAAATTGAGCACATAGATATGTGGACAAACACACAACTCACAGGATAGATCACACAATTTACTCAGTTATTGAAGAATGAAACAATGCAAAAATGGCTTGCAGCTGTGAATGATTTTCATTAATCAAAGAGTAATTAGATAATAATTACAATGAAGTACAGTGGCTTAAATAGCCACATGCAATTCGAATCCACATGAGAAAATTTGAATTGATTAGACTCTACTTGGATGTAGGTAACTAAGACCTTGTCTAAATCACTATTGGAGGACTCAATAGTTAACTGACCTTGTCTAAACCATTACCGGAGTTCAACGGATTTCTAAAAAACAACTCAAGTGTCTACTTCAGTGTTGACTGAGGCTAACTGACTATGGTAGGTGAGAAATGCGCCTCTCTTTCATGCAACCATGCAAACCTAGCACTAACTGAATGTATAGGACTAGAACTGAATGTAACTGACTCCTAACTCAGCTTGACTAGTCACCGACTCAACTCAACTGACCTTGGTTGGTATTGGCACTCCTAGTGGCTCCTAAATTGTAGGTATTAGTATAGGAGGATCCTAAACTGATGAATGCAAGTGCAATCAGTGGAATTAGGCCTCAATTAGTGTTCCCCACACTTTAGTAACTGAAACATGTGCCCCAATTAGGCCAAGTGGGCCCAATGGTGCTAGTGACTAAAAATAGACTGGGTGAACTCCCGATTTAGACATGACTCCTAATTTAAACATATGACCAAATTGTACAAGGGAGGATTAATAATCCTAACACCATTCTCATTTATGATATCTTTCTGATACAAATTTCATGCATTTCTGTACACCCTAGTTAGATCACTAGGAAAAATTGACTAGTCTCATAGTTTATTTAATTCTGAGAGTTTTGTGCATTAGAATGTAATTATAGAAGTTTTTTTTTATGTTCGTAACAAACCCCTATATCCATCTAAACCTTAAAACTGAATTTTCTTTGATTTTGTAAACTTTTTTTGTGACCTCCACTACACAAGGCCTCTTTGGGCCAAAATTGCCAAATTTTCCCAAATGGCTCCTAACAGCCCCAAATCAGTCCAGAAATTTTTTTATCTATATAAAACTACATTGGCTGAATTTTACCTATCTTATAGAATCACTTTAATTTTCTGCAAGCCTCTGGTTGAAAGGATTTGAAGGAATCTTCCTAGTTGCATAGTTGGGTGACCCAAAAGCGTGGGATTAAGTTTCAAAATAGCTCAATCTGAAACCTAAATGGTCCCTAATATAAATGTGTTTGGGAAGATTATTTCTCTATCCTGAAATTTTACTTGGTTTCTTCCCTCTGCCCTCTTCCCTGTTTATAAATTTCTCAGCAAAACACCCTTATCTGCCTAGTCCAAAAATTTGTCTGATTGAGTGCAAGTTTTAAATCAGAAGTTTAATTTAATTTGCAGCAAGACTAGTGTTCTGATATGTACATCAGATCCTGAAACATTACAAACTATAATTATTATAAAATTTTGATCCAATTCACAAGCGAGCTATGATCTACATTTGAATCCAAATGACCTAAATGGTGTAGAGTATAAAAAAAACGACAAAGAAAAAAATTGATCACACATATAATTTTCCACATTACAAACAACATCTTGTTATAACATCAGTATATTGAGGAAACATAGCCAACCATTAGATTATTCAATAGTATTGTAGAACTATAAATTTTTTCATAATAAGTGTCATAAACATTTTAATATGTTATGTTATGTTATTGGTGTCTGAAGACAATTATTCATTTGCATAATTATTTCTTCAGATGTTATATAGTCTTGCATTAGTCAGCAATTATTTTGCAGGACATGGTATTGGATCTCAATATATTAAAAAACATTGGGTTTCTAATCCATAGATTAAGAGAAGAATAATATGTTGTTTGAAGAATGTAGGAATCCATTGATGAAAGAAAATCTGAAGCAAATGTAAAAGTTGTACATGCTCAATTAGAGTTGGTTCTACTGACTCCTGCACTGAAGCTTCCTTCCTCAATTGTTTTCTCTATCTCCAAATACCCTATAAAAATACAGTTACTTGTAGAAGAATTAGGTAGTTATGCCTGTATAGTATAGAAACACTTCTTCAGTGTGATAAAGTGAATGGACTTTATCCAACAATAAGTCTGAGAAATGTTGATATGGAAGGTTTGTGATTTTCTCTATGTTTAACATGTTCTTGATTTGTGATACAAAGTAGTTCTTCCAAATAATAGGTATTTCAACTTGATCCAAACTTTCTAGTCATGGTTTAGTATGTTGTGATATGAGTCTAATCTAGGGAAATATGGGTTAATGAAAAAAATTACAAGTCTAATCTCGGGAAAGATGGGTTGCATAATGGATAAGTTTGTATTTACGTCCTTTCTTAATAATTTGATTTATCCAAAGTGATCGGTAATGTTACGATCGAGTTTTACTTTTAAGACCAATTTGTAAAATGAAGATATGTATAATTAGATGAAATATTTTGTAAAAAGGTTTGTTCTGTTAAAACATTTAGTCCAAGAGTTAAAAAGGTTTGTTCTGTTCTATTTATAGACACTTTGTCTTCTTAGTAAAATATAGGCAAAGGTGATCAATTGAATGATTCATTCCAGTTTAGAGCTATTGATGTGTACTTTTATTTTCTAGTTATTTGAATAAAGATGCCATATTGAATGGTTCAGATCTATGAGTATGTTTTGTTCACATTTCCAGCAGTATGTGTTTGTAGATTAACATAGCTCAAATTTGTTATTTTGATTAGATATTTCGTTTTAAGCTACCTAGTTGTTAGGGTTTAAATTTTAAATGCACGGTTTGTTTACCATGCTTTCAAAATTAACACCTAAGTTCATACATGGCATATAAAAGTACCATTCTTACTCAACATTGGTTTGAAGGTCTGAAATTTCTACATTCCACTACTTGTGCACCTTTCCTATCTACACTGGTTAGAGGGAAAGTCCCAATCACTTGTTTCCATATATTTTCAAAAGGGAGCCTATATTTTCAAAAGGGAGCCTATATTTTCAAGGTACTCACCACCCTTCTATGAATTTGAAGTTGATCATTGCATCCTTCCCTCTAGCAGAAATCTTACTTTTCCTGTAATTCCAGGGCCACCCACAAGTAAATTTGAACACAAAATCCGACGACATCTTTGTTTAAATTTTGACAATAATCTATCTAACATCCGACAAGGTGGACTATTTTTAAACATCGGTAGAATTGTGTTGGATATCTGACAATCCCAACAATACATTGTAAATACGACAACAATTAGTCGCATGATCGACAGGTAAATTGAACGATAACCCATTGAATTTTTGACAAATATGTCGAAGATTAACTGACATTCATTTCCAAGACTGTCGTCAGAAATGCGACAGATTAAATGTCATTTAATCGACGCATTAATCCACCCTAATGGTTGGTTAACCGACACAGAGTCATCAAAAATTTGATGACTATAAAATACACAAAAATCTGATGAATTTGTCGTCAGTTGTACGACAACCTCGTCGAATATAGAAGTTATGTCGTCGGAAATGCGACGAGGATGAGTAGTTTAAAAAAAATATTTGATGGGTAGGGGTCCCTGCCCAAATTAGGGTTATACAGGACATCCTTGATAGAAAATTGTATCATCGTTCATGCCATGTAGAGTTTCATATTTGGGAGTAATCATGCACTTGGTATACTAATTTTTTTTTACAAAACCGGTTGAAGATATTTTTTTATAAAAATAGGTAAATAAAATTTACAATAGGCTGGTCATAGACTGCTCCCATAAGAAGACCAAGTCCATACCTCCTTGAACTTCATTTTCCATTTTTTTTTTATCACCATTTTCTATTCTATGAGTGCTGAAACTCCTTATAAACTACCCTAGCATAAGGATACAAAAGCAAAACATTTAGAAGAAGAAGAAGAAATGTTCATTATAAAGTAATCTAGTTTCTCTCATAAACCTGTTGATTACATAACAAGGTGCCACAATCTAAGTCCACTCCCTTATTGGCCATACTGTCTGCTTGTTTATTATTTTCTCTCAAAATATGAATGAAATTGATGGCTTTGAATTCATTTACCTTGCATTTTAAAAGATGATGGGTCTTGGTGGTTGTATTCTTTCGATTCTTTACTATTTTCCTTGCTTCTCCAAAAACCATGCACGAGTCACCAAATACCGCCAGTTCCTCGATTCCATCATTCCTTGTAAGCTCCAATCCTTTTATTAATGCTATCCATTCCACCCCATTGTTAGTCTTCCTGCCAATTCCCTAAGCATACTCTTTCAGCTTGATTCCTTCATACTTGAAGTAGACCCCCCCCCCCCTCGGCTCNCCGTATTTCCTTTCGAAGCATCGTCAAAGAACAAAGAGCTACAACCCAATTTTTCCCACCATCCTTTGAACTCTTCCGGATTCATTCTGATTTTCCAAGTTTGCATTTTTTTTTTTGGTTGAGTCCATGACAGATGTGTCGAGAAAACTAGAAATTCAGAGGCCCAGTCTCTCTCTTCCATAGTCAATGATTCCTTGCTGATGCTGTGCATTCCTCTCGTGAATAGAGCTTCCACCCAAAGAGCTTCTGCAGCTGCCATAACTGTACCTGGACTGTTCTTTTCTCCTTCGAAGATCTCCTTATTTCTCGTTGTCCATATCTTCCAGCAAATATATCTTGGAAGAGATTCCCAAGTCCTTGCGAATTCCAGTTTGTTGATGAGTGATCCTTGGTAGTAATCCTTCCAGCTAGCAAATAAATCATCCCAATTTGTTGGCAGTGTCAATTCAAAATTCAATTCCTTATAGGCCTGGTGCTAAACCCTGGAAAATTTGCATTCTAAAAACATATGTTCAATTGATTCCTCAGACTCCTTGCAAAGAATGCATATCTGTAGGCCTTATTTTCCTCTTTTCCTTAGATTATCTATTGTTAGAGTTTTTCGATGGGCTAGAATACAAAAAACCACATTGATTTTGGGGAACCCATATTTATACCATACGTTGCTCCATTTCCTGTCGCTATTGTAGCTATTGCACTCAACATCCACAATTATGTATCCTTCTTTAATCATGTAACTCCCATCTCTTCTCCAAAACCATTCATCTTTTAATTCATGGTGAAATGGAGGTGGAAACACCATGATGAGAGCTCTGTACTCCATCTTGAGTTGTCCCAATTCCAAATCGCGCCAAGCAGAACACCTTCCTTTACTCGTCCAATATGAGATATCATATAACGTATGTAAATTCATACTTACCAATCACTGTCTTAATTTTGGGAATGCTTGCGCTAACACGATAAGGTGAACAAAAGAATAGTGATCATGCCAAATTTTAATGGCATTTCCATTACATGGTGTCCACTTCAACCTATCAATAATGATATGAGCCACGTTTTTGCACAAATCCCAGATCGGTGAGCCGTTCCTAGCCATTCTAAAATTGTCTAAACATCTTTTTATGTTACCTGTTAGATACATTCCTTCCACCACGCCCCTTTTCCAGAAACAATTATCCAAAGGATTTTAGCTCTAAGAGCTAAATTCATTTTTCTTTGATCTTGAATTCCATCTCCTCCATGAATTTTTGGTTTACAGACAGTATCCCAATTCACCAAGTGGAATTTTTTGGAATTGTCTGATTTGCCTTCTTGCCACATAAATCTTTTTATTTCTCTTGTAAACTATTTCATGATTTTTTTGGAGCTAGAGAGATTGAACAGTAGTAAATGGGATAGGCATAAAGGATGGAGTTGATTAAGGTAAGCTTTCCAGCTGAATTTAGCCACCTTATCCCCCATGAATTGATTTTTTTCTTGGTTTGTTCTGTCATCCCCTTCCAGTCAGCAATCCTTTTCTTTCCTTTGAAAATTGGGATCCCAAGATAGTTGAAGGAATTCCATGTTGCAACTCCTTTGAAGCCAAGGGTCCTTGCTATATTTTCCAGCGTTCCTGGAGGGAAATTCCAACCGTAAACTTTGGACTTGCTTGAATTTATTTTTCCATTCGTTGCTTTAAGGAAGGTGGACAGAACTGAATTGAATCTCTTTGCAATTATAACAGATTCTCGTCCAAGCAAAATTGTGTCATCAAAGAAATGTGCATGGTTGGAAGCTTTCACTCCTTTGGCAATCTTCAGCCCTTTCATGTCTCCAAACTCCCGCTTAAACTGAAGCTTTCTGCTCATAGCTTCAACCACCAAGATATAGAGGAATGGGGACATTGGAAAGCCTTGTCGGAGCTCCCTGGTTTCCTAAAAGAATTTGGAAGTTCTATCATTTACTAATGGTGCGATCCATGGCCTTCTTATACAAGCTTTTACCTAGCTTACAAATATTTTGGAAAATCCAAACTTAGACATGATTTCAAAGAGAAAAAAGTGATTTACCCTATCAAAAGCATTTCCATGTCCAGTTTAATGGCCATACCTTGCTGCTTCCTTTCCATGCTGGAGTGTATTGAATCCTGAACAATGATAATATTGTCCAATATTTGGTGCCCTACTACGAAACCTCCTTGCGATTCTGAGATAAGACGACCCATTATGCTTTTCATTCTTGATGCTAATATTTTTGACAAGATTTTGTAAGAAGTGTTTCATAATGAGATTGGTCTGAACCTATCAAATGTTAAAGGACTCTTTTATTCTG
The DNA here is from genome assembly GCA_001517045.1 of Pseudotsuga menziesii. NCBI lineage: Eukaryota > Viridiplantae > Streptophyta > Pinopsida > Pinales > Pinaceae > Pseudotsuga > Pseudotsuga menziesii. The sequence goes on from LPNX010434543.1 coordinate 233,090, forward strand.
GAATCAAGGCCAGGAAGGATGAATTAGTTTCCCCCTCGATCTTGTCTTTTTTTCTTGTCCAATTCAACATTTTTTTCAAATATTCTTTTATGATATCCTAGGATACTCTGTAAAAGTTAATTGTAAAACCATCTGGCCCCAGTTCTTTATCAGCATGGAGTGACCAGATTGCATTTCTTATCTCATATTCCATGATGGTTTTTTCCAGCTCCCTATTTTCTACATATTTTATAAGCAATGGTATTCCACAGAGTAAATCCATTTGTGCTTCCAGATCTGTCTCGCCCGTGTCTGTATATAATTCTTGATAATGACTAAAGGCGTGCTCCTTAATATCTTCCCACCCTATTATTTTGTTTCCATTTTTGTCCTTCAACTCCTTAATGGCATTGTAGCTTTGTTGAATCTTGGCTTGCTTGTGAAATTAATTGGTATTGCCGTCTCCGCCCTTCAACCATGTCTTCATGGATTTTATTCTCAACACCTCCTCTATTTGTCTTGTTGCCTTTATAATTTTGATGCTCAGCTCTCTCTCATGCTTCAAATTCTCCGTAGACACCTCTTCTACTTCCATTCTGAGATGCATAGCTACTAAGTCACTTTGTAGGATGATTTTTTGCTTGTTTGGATCCTCAAAGCCTTCCTTCACCCATCTCTTTAGAGATGCTCTCACTGATATTAGTTTCAATTCCCAAATGTACCTGGGTGATCCAAAGTGTTGGAGGCTCCACTCCTTTTGAATTAACTCCATTACTTTAGCATCCTGTAGCCAGATCGAGTTGAATTTGAAAGGGATGGGCCCAAGATTGGATAGAGGGGATAAGATGAGGGCTATTGGTTTGTGATCTAACACTGCTAAAGGGAGAGCAAGATAGGTAGGGAGGATATCTCTCTGCAAGAAAGTGGAGCTTACTAGAAATCTGTCTAGCCTTGTTGCTACGTGCCCTATTCCAGTTCTTTTACTCCTCCAAGTGTACTTCCTGTTCCTCAATGAGATGTCCAACAGATCCAGATCCTCCATCAAGTCCTCCATCTTCTCACCAAAATGGTACCTGGCCTTTGTTCCTCCTCACTTCTCACTTTGTGTCCTAGTGGTGTTGAAGTCCTCGACGATGATGATATCTTTCCCATGCAACTCCTCCTTTAGCTTGTTGAGATCTTCCCAAAATGTTGCCTTATCCCTGTAGTGTGTTGGCCTGTATATATTACATATGTATAACGGGATTAGGTCCTCATTTTCCTGAATCTCTATCAATATCCAATGATGGATTTCCATGATAGTTTTGACCATGAATTTACTTGAGATGATGGTGGCTATATCCTCAAAAGCTCCTTTAGAGCTTATGGCTTTTCCTGTGTTGTTTTTCCAGACATGACATGAAAGTGCCATAGCCTCCACGTCTGGCATTTTTGTCTCTTGGAGCAGTAGAATCTTTGGCCTCTCAGATTTGATTATCTCCTTTATTGCTTCTACTTTACTTAGGCCTCCCATACCCCTGCAGTTCCAAGAGACGATTTTCAACATTTCTTTATTGATTGGGATCCTGCTCAGGATCTGCCATATGTTCTTGCTCCTCCTATATTTTTAATGTTCTATAGGAGATTTGTTTCTTCAAGACTTCTTTTCCTCCCTAGCTCCATCTCTCTTTCTGCTTCTTGCTCTCTTAGGTATCTTTGCGACTTCCTTCCTCTTGTGGTTGGTTGCGAAGCCACTTCGTGTGTTTCCTGAGATCCTTGTGAGGGAGACCGCTCTGGAGAGTATCCTTGCGGTGTGACTCTACTATTTATTACCATCTCTTCCCAGGTTTCCCCTGGTGTTGTAGACTCTTCCGGATCCTTTTCACTACTTCCATTTCTAGGAGACATAGTAGGGATACTCGTGGTTGTTTGAGCTTCTTCTTCTTCTATTTCAAGTGTTATTGTTCCCAAGGGAGGGATTTCACCTTCCTCCATGTTTAGTGCCTCGATTTGATTATTGGTCAATGCTTTTTCTGCTTCTTTGGGATTCTCTTTGCTTGTCTTTTGTTGCCCCTCGTTTTCTATTGCGGGATTTTTCCTTCCCCTTTTTGATTGTTGCAAACCTTCCTCCTGATTTTTTTCTGAGATTTCTTGAACCACATTTGGACAATTTTTGACAAAGTGTCCATACCCATGGCACTTTTTTCACTTGAATGGTAGCTGCTCGTAATCTACCTTTTGCATGTGTTCCCAATCGTCCATGTGTAAGTTTACAACCTCTGGAAGTCCTTTCTTCAGATCTACTTCAACGCGGATCCTTGCACAAGAAAACAGAGAACCCTTTGGTTCATCTTTGTCAATGTAATTACCGAGAGATTTCCTTATAGCTTGAAGCGTTTCATCGTTCCAACAATGCAGGGGAATATTTGGGAGACGGACCCAAACCGGGACCGACGATGGCACATCCTTTTCTGGATTGAATGAGAGGCTCCATCAGTTTAGATATATACCACGAGGACCCATGAATTAGGGACCGCTCCTGAAGATAAGGTCTCTATCAGCTTTGATTTCAAATAAGAAAGAGAAGAATCCCTTTCCACAAAAGAAGTATTGCAGGCTCCCAGCTATTAAGGGCATCCAGTTCTTATTTATCCAGACCTCCATAGTATTTGGCGAAGGCTAGATCCCCGTGAACTAGCCTATCAGATCCTTCTCACTCAAAGCTAGGGATTTTAATCTTGAAGTTGCCGACGTGATCTGGATCCTAGGAGCGGTTGCTTGCTTCATGAAGTTCACATCAATGGAGTTCGAGACTAGAAGAGGTGGGGGAGATGTAGTAGCCATAAAATTCTTAAAAGCTTCATCTAAGAGTCTTCGACGCTGCTCCAGGATTAGATCGGGGGGTGGATCCATTACAACGGATTCCCTGGAAGATACCATGTCTGACTCAACTGACCATACCACAAATCTGATCAAGATGCCAACCTTAGGCTGCGTGAGATAGCAAAAAAATCAAACACGTAGGCAAGCTTGAGCCTGCATGCACAATGTGCTCTCTGGCTAGCGATCTGGATTAGATGCAGCACGTTGGTGGGAAGATGGGAAGCTCACAGTGGGCTGCGATGGCGGAGCTCACGGTGGCTGCGATGGCAGAGCTCACGATCTAGTGTAAGCATGTATAAATGATATCCATGCACTTGGCATATTTTGCAATGAATAATTTGAGACAATGTTCATTGTTGATGTAGACATTGCATGCATCTTGGAAAAAATGAAACAAATAGAAGCAGGTTAGTATGCAGATGCAACAAAAGTGAAGTACACATAAAATAACTATGAAAAGGTTAAAGTGATCTTCATTTTTTTTAAATTTCTCCTTCATGACATCTCATTGACTAAACTTGAAAACAAATCAAACCCATCTCAGTGATAGTCATTGTACTTATTTAGAAATATTGTTCTAAGGGAAATATGATTGCATGTAAGATTATTTTCATTGGATTTACCCCTAGTTGTTAGTTTCAAGAAGCCACGATATGGTACATCTTTGAATAGTTAAATTACTAACAATGTATGTGGCAATATGCTCTCACAGTGAACAATATCCTTTTTCCTCACATTATGCTAAAAATGAATATAATATCACATAACCACAAACAATGTACACTGCGAGAACATATTGTGACATATATTGTAATTCACCACTCACACAAATATTATTGCTCTAGACCGAGAGACCTACACCCAATGATTTAATCTTTGTCATGAATATTTAATGAGGTAAACAATCATTTAAACTTTAACCATAAGTACGATAATGACTACTTCCATGTAATCTTATTTAGTATATATAATAATTTTATTTATATAACTATTAAAATATAAATAACCAGAGTCATTGGATTTACCACTAGTCATTAGTTGCATTCTATTGTCCTTGCAATTAATGTTACATAACAACAGCCAAGTTGCAATTAATGTCAACGAGCATGCATAACATGAATGAACAACTTATCATAAATGGGGCTCTTAGATCAATAAGATGGGATTAAGTTGATTCTTATCCATTAAGGCGAACATAGGAAACTTAGGGCCTATAATGAAAAATTCATTAGACAAATGGTTTAAGTATCATCTATATATGTTCTATGTAGTTTTTTTTTGTTCAAGGTTGGTTTTAGTTTACTAACTATGAATTATTTATAATCAAGTTATTTTTCCTTAGTTTACTAACTTTGATCACACTAGGTTGGGACCCTTTATCATGGATTATATCACTACAAACTCTAAGGGAGAATAGTTGGAGTTTTTCATTAATGAGATAGTTTCCCTTAGAAGTAGCATTTATTGTAACCAAATGCAACACGCCTCAATTTTTAGTAACCAATATATTATTCCCAAGAAAATTTGAGTAGTATGCGAGTAAGTGAGATCTAAACTATAGTAATAATTTTAATTATTAGATGACATATAAGCACAAAGAAAAATAATCATGTAAATTATTTCTTATAAAATATTTATAATAAAAGCTGGAAAGTCTCTACTCAATTATTGATCTATTTGAGATCTCACCAGGGAGATTCTTAGAAAAGATTATATGTGATATTTTTCAAGCCCCCACTCAAAAATTGTGACATCATATCCCGATGCAACATATGTCAATTCTTGTTCGATAAAAAGATATTAAATATTAATAATGGAATATTTATCAAATTTCTATCATACATATAAGTCAAATCTAATGATGTATACATTCAATGGATATTTTTGAGAGGACTGTAATTTCCCTAATAATTTTTTTTACATATACATAAACCCATAGTTATATCCCTTGAAGTCAATGGGGATTATAGCCCCCTCTTCAAGGAAAAATATCTAGAATAAATGTTATATCAAAGACATGAATACCTTGGAAATCATGGAAACTTTGATCATGTTAGGTTGGGACCCTCAATCATGGATTATATCACTACAAACTCTAAGGGATAATCATTGGAGTTTCACATTAATGAGAATAATTGAAGCCTTTCATCCACTAATGGTCTATTGTTCTACAACCTTATACATCTTATGATAGGATTTATTTTTTCTAATTTAGATCAATTTTTCCCTATGTTTGTTTTCATAGACATCTACATTTTTTTATGTAGATGTGGATACAAATTAGGATGCCCATGTGAGACATAAAAAATACACTCGTGTATCCTTTCTCCCAATTTCATCATAGAAGGATGCATAAGTGAGATATGGTCACCATTTTAAGGAATTGTGAATGAGGGATGGTTCTTGGGTTTAACACTAATTATTAGGGAATTAAGACATAAAATTCATCTCAAGGTTCTCATAGACCACTCGTGGTCCCATGGGACATCACACATGCCATAAGGAGGGAATTTTTTTCCTGCAAGTTTAGTATGCTGAAAATTTCAAGATTTTGTACATCGATGATGGATGATATGACCTATTCTATGGGATATGACAAAAATACATGGTCTTAGGCCATACCATTTATCTTTGTGGCTCATGTGTCATGTGTGGGGCTCTAGTGTGTTGAAAGGGAGTTGTAACAGGTCCTCATTACCTACCTAAAATTGTTAAAGTTCGGGGTTAGGTTAGGATTTGATATACTTGAATGCATAAACAGAATTGAAACCAAGGTCAGAACTAGAATAGTACTGCTGCACTAAAATTCAAACGTAATTGTCATCTCTTTCAACTTTAACAATCCATTGGTCACTGAATTAAATTTGGTCCTTAAGATGTATTACCAATTGCAATGTACAAAACATAAATAGTAATAATGAAGTTAAACTAATGTACAGGAAATAAACAGTAACAAAGAATAATAACAATGTTCATCTAGTATTGTTTTGGATCAAATTTATACTCAGATACTTTTTAGGTTATGATCTTGTCATAGAAGGGACAAGTCATCTAGATGAACAAATGATGTACCTTGAGAGAGATTTTAAGAAGCTTAGAGTAGTAAGGGTACAAACCCCAATTTCTTAATCAACATGAAGATAAACTTCAATCCTTTATCTAGGCTTTAAAATCACTTCTTAAGAAGGAAAAGACATAGGTCACATCTTAGTTGAGAAACATAGTCACACTAGTAGCAGAGAAGACACAACCACAGTGGTAGAGAATACACACAATCAAGCTAGCATAGAATACACAGTCACATAGATAGTAGAGAAGACACAATCACATTGGCAGCAGACAACACACAATCATGTTGGTAGAAGAGATAGCCAATCAAGCCAACATAGAAGACACGGTCACACTGGAAACAGATACGACACAAACATGATGGCAATAGAGAAGACACATTCATGATGGAAGAAGAGACACACAGTAAATCTAGCAGAGAAGACATAGTCACACTGGGAGTAGAGGTAACAAAACAACTCACCACATGCTAGGAGAGGGTAGCTAAAGTCACCACAAATCATGACCATCCAAAACAATCCACTGCCCAGTCAACATGGCAACATACAGTCACAGATCTTCTCAAGAAGTGATAATACAACCACAAATAAGTTTATAAGAAGATAGGAGCAGTAGAAACTTCAAAATATCCCTAAGCATCACACACAAACCAATAACAACAATTTCTCAAGAAGACAAGGATCATATATAAACTTTTCTCATGTCAAGATTCCCTCAAGAATGAAGTTAAGAACTTAATTTATAATCTTGAGAAGACTTCTAGAAAGGTATCTTAGGTAACCCCTAAGACTTAGGATCGTTACGAATAAAAGTATAAAATAAAATTAGGTTGACTTAGGATAAGGTACCAATGGTTCAAAAATAAAAATAAAACATAAATTTAAGTTAACTTAGGATAGGGTACCAATTGTAAAAAAATAAAAACCATAAAGTTAAGTTGATAAAAACCATAAAGGTGGATAAACAACCCCTTTTACCCATAGGACCAACAAGTCCAAGGAATTTAATCTTTTATCTCTCTCAAGGTACAGTGTTTCATGTATTTTTATCATCATTGTATAAGGAAAAGATCCAAACTGGATCATGTGATCCTTTGGTCCTAAATAGGAGAGAGGACATCACACATCATCATATTGGTCAACTGACCAAAAAACTGCCTGGTTAACTAACCTCTAAAGATTTTAACTTCTCACAACGAGGAGAAAAAAAACCACCACTAAAATTGTGCACAATATCTCTGCCATAACTTACTCCATACTTACTCTTCCAATCCACCAATACCCTTCTTCAAATAAAATTAAATTTTATAAAAAAATCATTAAAAACATTGGCTCATCCACAACTAGAATCCTTTCCTCTCTCCTAAACTCTATTTATATTTTCTCTAGGTAGATTGGAGTAGGTGAAAAATTGAAAGCAATGGAGGTGAATCATAGGCATGGTGCCAAAATTTCAAGTGGTGAGTAATCACAAGCCCCTAACCCTTATCCTTTATGATCAAATAAAATAAAATCTAATTTTGGTGACGATTAGAAAATTAATGAAAAACATGTGACAATATTAGGCAACGTGTAAATATTTATGATCTATGAGGGCAAGTCATGTGATGAAAAATTTGTCACAAAAGATAAAGTCCATTTCTACTTTACTAGTAAATCATTAAGTGGTTATGTGAGACAGTTAGCCTAGTTGGGCTAACTGTGGGTTGACAATTGAGGTTAATAGGCTCATCATTAAATTTTAGAGAGTTGTCTTATACTATAATTCTAGATATTTATCAACTGAGAAATTCCTGTGTATGCACAATTCCTTAAAATGGTGACCATATCTTTGTCATTTGATAAAGTTTCAAGTGTTATTACTACTACAATTACATATCTCAAATTGTGTTCCTTATTAAGATTGCAAGCCTTACAACTACAATAATGATGTCAATACTCTCTTATGTTTGTGTAAGCCAAATCAAGCTCAAATACATTTAATTTTATGCACACCTGACAAGTGGTGGGAATGGAAGCAAAATCAATGGAAAGAACCTAAAAATATCATCAAGTAAAGCAAAAAGAACTATTTAAGAATCAAAGTAAATAACATAATGTGATACAATAAAACAAGATGACCTACAAAATAACTCTCTCTTGATTGTTTGTCAAGATAAAGTTCACATAACATGGTAGTAACAAAATAACATGGAAACTAAGTGGTGATGAAACATATAATCCAATTAATAAGTTTGTTTACAATTGCTTAATAACAACAAATGAAATGTTAGAATGTTATGAATATTTAAATGATATATTAATTATTAATAAAAAAATGATTATTTACTAAGGTGAAAGGGCGTAACCCTTCAATATGCATGTTCAATCCTTGTAAAGGTGAGCTTCATTGTAATATTTTATCATCATCTATCAATATATTAACATTATTTACTCTCAATCATGGAAATCAGACTCACTTCGTAACTCTCCAACCGGATACACTTGTGCCATTTGGTATCATACCAGTCACTCCCCTAAGCTCGAATTTGGATCCTACCACTTTGAGATCAGTTTCGGCTCACCCTTCCACTCTTCCTCCCAACACCATCTTTACACTCCACCCGTTTCTCCCCTACACATCCCTCACTCTCGCAGCCTACCAACCTCACATCCCTAAGCATCGCCCACTCTCCCACTAGCCTTCCACGCTACCAATCCCACACAACACCCTCCATCGTTGTTTCATATATGCCCCCCCACACCTTCCACGCTCTCATGTTGCGCACCCTCGCAGCCTTCCCTGTCTCCTACGCGCACCCTCCTATTGCGTGCCTTTCACGTCCCACCTCTCGTCCACCTCTGCAGTCGACATCTTCCACCTTTCCCCTCGCTACTCCCTCTCCACCTGCGTCACTCCTTGCACTGCCTCCTTCACATTCCCTCACCCTGCATTCCGCCTCCACTCCTTCCTCGTCCTCCTCTTGCTCAGCGCTCCCTACTCCTTCGCGTCTCTGCTCACACTCGGCATCGACCCTCCTACACCTTTGCTCTCCCTCCAGCTTCGCCCTCCTGCTCCATCCTCTCCTCTTCTAGCTTCTTCCTCCCACGCTAGTCCATCTACATCTCCCTCCCACACAACCCCCTACACTTCTATACGCAACCACCTCCGCTAGCTGAGCCATTGTCAGTTACGTCCTCACCCTCCATTCCATAATTCATAAAATCCTAAAATTCATATCAAAACAAATAATTATCATATAATAATAAATTATTATTATTCTTAATAATTTTTATTATTGTTGTTATAATATTTATTCCCTTTTTATTCCATTACAAAACTGTATAATAAAAATAAAAATCATAATATAATAATATTATTTTGAATAATTATTAAATTATAGATTTTTTTTTAATAATTAAAGACAATAAATTGTCTCTCATTTCAATTCATAAGCCAAAATAGAGTCCAAATACACACCTTCACATACAAGGACCAAGACCATGGATGAGTTAAAATACCAAATTGAGAGATTGGAGAAATACATCAAGGTCCTCGTCGCTAACCAAAAAAACTTGAAGGAAGAAATGAAAAATAACAATACAATGCTTAAAAAAGAAATTACAGACAAAGTTGTTCTAGTACTAGAAAGAAGCCTAGATGAAAAATTAGATGAAATAAATGAGAAACAAAAAGACTTGGATACAAAAATGGATACCATGACTCAATAAATAAACACCATAACACAAAACTTGAGCATCGTGATGTAGAATCATAATACATTAATGGAGGTGTTACAAAATCCAATGCCTAGTACAGACCATGTTAGGAATCCAGACATGTTAGATGCCTCCTTTCACGTTTCCACACAGGAAACACTCACCAAGAATCAAGAAGATTTGCAAAAATAAATGAAGATTAAAAATGAGACGCTTCAACAAGAGATAGAAACAAAATCACTTCCAGATATGGAGGCATGGTTAAACAACAAAATAGATGTTATCAATAAGATAATAGAGAAGGAAAAGGCTAAAATCACCGCAATCAACGAAGCAGTTCAAATATGTTGGTTGCATCATCCAATATCTATGATAAACCATCAAACCATAAAGCAAAAGGCAACCAATATCATCCTTACACAGCGTACCCACCTAAGGAAAAAATAGAGTTGTCGAAATACAATGAAAGTGAAGACCAATGTGTTGTCTGGTTAAACAAAGCAGAAGAGTACTTCAACTTCTACAATATTCAATCTGACGAGGAGAAGGTGAAATATGAGTCAATGCATATGGAAGGGTACGCCTATAATTGGTACATGTGGTGGAAAAGAGACAATTTTTCCTACACATGGAACTTGTTCAAAAATGATTTTTTAATAGGTTTCAAGGAATCATAGAAGATGAATTTTTCAGAAAGCTAACAAGATTACAACAGGACAGAAGTGTTGAGGAATTCACACATCAGTGGGAATCCATATCGACACGAGTATTTGGGTTGTCTAACAAACAAAGACTCAAAACGAATTTAAGATGCCTTAAACCATACCTCCAAATAAAATTAAAGATGCATGATATACCTAACGTCGAAGTGGCAATACATAAAGCAAAAGCAGCAAAACACAAATTGGAAGGAATAAAAACAAGAGGTGTGAACAATTATCAGCAAGGAAAAGAGACATAATGTAGATATTGTGAAAATAATTCGTCACTCGGTCATCAATGCCACAAACCTCAATCATATGCCTATGAAATTGAAAATAGGTCGAAAACGTCTAACAATTACTCTGATAATAGAAAAAAGAAGAAAAACACATGTCGTCGATGTGGTGATGACTAGACCCCAGACCATAAATGTAGGAACAGTCAGACAATACAGTACAAAATCATCAATGGAAAGGAAGTGCAAGTCTTTGCAAAATAAGTCTCGTCTGATTATAATACCGACACAAAATCAGAGTGAAGGACAACATTAGAAAAAATCAAGCTTTGAGGACAAAGCTTTCCCAACGAGAAGACAATGTTATGAATATTTAAATGATATATTAATTATTAATAATAAATTATTATTTACTAAGATTAAATGGAGTAACCCTTCACTATGCATGCTCAAGCCTCATAAAAGTGAGCTTCATTGTAATATTTTATCATCATCTATCAATATATTATTATTATTTATTCTCAATCATAGAAGTCAGACTCACTTCTTAACTCTCTAATCGGATATGGTTGTACCATAAAACATAGGAATTCCATGCCACTAAAATATATGTATTAATCATCAAAGGTGAATCCTAATCAACTTATTTCTATGATTTTAAATATTCTAAAAATTGTTGAAAAGTAAAAACACTCAACCGTGACTGTGTGATTGTGTGACTGTAACTGTCCTGATTGTGACTATCGTGTCCCTTTCTATGTTGAACTGTGACTGGTGTACCATGACTGTGGTTCCCTATCCTAGTTGAGCTATGAATATGACAAAACCTAGATTATAGGTAAATAGTGGTGTTAAGTCTTCTAGAGGGAGTTGTGACTTTTAGGGTGCCTATTTGTGGTTTTGGCTGAGTATAATCGTTGCTATCCTAATGAGATCTTTTCACTTGGTGATTGGGATTTGTTACTATATGTATCTAACCTAATCTCATATCACTTTAACCTTCTCTCTCTCAAAGTATGACATGTCACATCTTGTCCTTACAATAACATGAGCTGGCACAATATGTATGAGTATAAGGAAGATCCAAACCAGACCTATTTAACAATTCTAACCTAATACCATAACACTTTAACATTCTCTCTCTCATAGTATTGCTTGTGATAGCTTGTCTTTACAGTGGAAAGAGCTGGCACAATATGTCTGAGTATAAGGAAGATTCAAACCAGACATATTTAGTAAGTGTTCTTTAATTACCATGAATCAGTTTCATTGTAATATTACTATTGTTTATGTTGTACCCTCTCTTAAGTTCACTTAATGATGATGAAGACACATAGATGACTAACAAGAAATCCCAGAAATAGTCAGATGTCTTGTCCCACTTAAAACCAGAGTCACAACCTGAGTCTGAGGCACCCAACAAGTCACAACCCATGTTTGTGGCATACAAATAGATTAAGGTTCAAATATTGGAAAAAAACAAGGGTTACGTCAGTAAGAGGTCAAGGCCTTAATCTAAGAACAATTCTAAGTCCTAGATCCAACTCTTGACCGTCCATACTAGGTCACACTAGTACGCAATATCACAACTCAGCAGAGAAAAGACACCATAGTCATGTCCCAACAAGAGAGGTTATCAAATGTCATAGTTCAGACTTAGAAAGATGACATTAGGTCATGACCTAGTCCTAGAAAACCCCAAAAAAAGACAGTTTGGCACAATATTTACGGCCAGCCACGAGAGGGATAATACAGTCATGACCATCCCATAGTGGCTCCAAAATAGTCACGACCAAAAAAATGATAGTCATAGCTTGCTAAGAAGAGGCCAACACAGCTACGTTCATCCTAGAGAGGGTTACCAACAGTCACAACCATCCCACAGTGGCTCCAAATCAATCATGGCAAGGAAAATGGCAGTCACGACCTGCTAAGAGGCCTGCCAACACAATTATGTTCATCCTAGAGAGGATTACCAATAGTCACGACCAACAAGGAGAGGGATAATACTATCACGTCCATCCCACAATGGCTCCAAAACAATCACAACTTGCTAAGAAGAGGTCAACACATTTATGTTCATCCTAGACAAGATTACCAACAGTCACAACCTACCAGGAGAGGGATAATATAGTCATGACCAACCAGTCGCTCCAAAATAGTCATGAATAGGCAAATGACAGTCACAACTTGCTAAATGCCAGTCACTGTAAATTCAAACAAATTAGGGTGAAAACAAATTAGGGATTTCATCGTAAATTCAACCAAATTAGTGCTTTCAAACAATTAGGGATCCCAATGCTTACTTGTTTATCCATGAGAATCGTGAACTGTGAACATTGAGCTCCAACCATGAAATGTGAACCGTGAGCTTCAACCAATGCACTGCAACTGTGAAATGCGAATCATAAGCTCCAACCAGTGAGCTACAACTGTGAAATGTGAACCGTGAGCTCAAACCCTTGAGCTCCAACCGTGAGATCCAACCCTTAAGCTCCAAACGTGAATTGTGAACCGTGAGATCCAACCAATGAGTTACACCCATGAAATGTGAACCGTGAGCTCCAATCATGAAATGTGAACCATGAGCTCCAACTAGTGAGATACAACCGTGAAATGCGAACAGTGAGCTCAGAACCTTGAGATCCAACCGTGAAATGTGAATCGTGAGCTCAAACCCTTGATCTCCAACCGTGAAATGTGAACTGCAAGCTCCAACCCTTGAGCGTTATCCATGAATTGTGAACCGAGAGCTCCAACCATTGAGCTCCAACAGTGAAATGTGAATCGTGAGCTCAAACCCTTGAGCTCCAACCGTGAAATGAGAACCATGAGATCCAACCATGCAATACTGTAAATAGTGAGCTCCAATTGTGAAATGTGAACCATGAAATCCAACCAGTCAGCTACAACTGCAACCGTGAAATCTAAATCCTAAGCTCCAACCAGTTACCTGCAATCGTGAAATGGTAACTTCAAATGAGAACAATGAAATGGTAAACCTCTGTAATCAAACAATAACGACAAATGCTTTATATAATGCCTAATATATATATATATATATATATATATATATATAATGCTAATGCTAATAATATACTAACACAATATGATACAAAACTTTATATATTGAATCATTTTTCTATAATATTTTTTAAACAATAATAAATGTAAATACATAAGTAAAAGTAATGATGACTACGATGACAATGATGGTGATTATGACAATGCCAATGAGCATGACGATGATGCTGATGATGACGATGATGCTGATGACTCTGAGGATGATGATGATGATGATGATGGTGACGACGATGATGACAATAAAGACAATGAGGATGAGGATGAGGATGATGATGACGAGGAGGATAAGGATGATGATGATGATGATGACGATGATGATGATGATGGTGATAATGACGATGAAGATGACGATGACGAGGACAATGATGATGATGATGACTATGATGAGGATGAGGATGATGATCATGATGACGATGTTGATAATAATGATGACAACGATGATGATGACGACAACAACGATGATGATGATGATGATGGTGATGATTATGATGACAATAAAGACAATGAGTATGAGGATGAGGATGGTGATGATGATGATAATGACTATGAGGACAAGGATGATGATGATTATGTTGATAATAATTGTGACGGTAATGATAATGATGATGATGTCGATGACGACAATAATGACAATGAGGATGAGGATGATGATGACAATGATGATGATGGTGGTGATGATGATGATGACGAGGAGGATGAGGATGATGATGATTACGATGATGACGACGACGACGATCACAGTAACGATGATAATGGTGACGATAATAGTGAGGATAAAGACAATGGGGATGATGATGACGGTAATTATAATGATGATGATGACGACGACGACGATGATGATGGTAATAATAATGATGATGATGATGAGAACGATGATGATGATGATGATGATGATGATGATTGGGATGATGATGATGATGATGATGGTGATGATGATGATTAGGATGATGACGATAATGACAATGAGGATGAGGATGAGGATGATGATGACGATTGTTATCCATAAATTTGAACCTAGACTACAGGGGTTCAAGCTTAAAGAAATCTTTTTTCAAAAATATCAATGAAATCAAGATAAAACTGGGCTGGTATGTAATTAAAGATATATAAAATCACATAATCATTAAAGAACTGTACAACATAAAACTGAATACAAAATTCAACATCAAAGGAACTATGAGCACGAATTTATGAAATGAGACTAACTCTGTCATTAAAAGTTTAAAAGATAACTGTATTTCATTATAAGAATCATGTAATGGGATTTAATTGACCATATACAGGATAAATTACAAAAAATACAATTCACAAGATGCAAAGTCAACTCAAAATCATAATCATATCAAAGAAGAACCTGTATTGAAGATGTAGAGCATTTCATGTCATACAGCATATCATCAAAATTGGATTTCCATAACTCCAATTGCCACCCCCTTCACATATTACAGATTACGGTATTTATAAAAGCTCAATACCAAGAATAAGCTATTCTTCTGGCTGCTAACTTTATGCCTGAAAATCTAGAAATAATAAAGCCATTTGATAACTTAACTGCCAACTATTGATACCAGGTGTCCTAGAAATCTGGAAGTGATCCTTTTACCAAATCTTCGAATGCCACATGATGTACTAGATTGGAATTAAAGATATCTTGCAACAAAAATATGGAACCGCCTCTCGATTGACCACTATAACTTGAAGTTGCTGGCTTGATCCTTTGCCACTTGTATTTGAAGGATCGAATGATGCCTAAAATATGGGGTTACTCCTATGATTACTAATTTATCTCCTTGAAGATGTCGATCTGCTTAAGTCGTTGGCTTAAACTCCGGAACCAATATTTTCCAACTGTCCCAATATTTCCTGAATGAATAACATTACTTTACCACCAATCTCATCAGGGGTTGTCTCCCGCATACATCAATTAATTGCAGGAACCAACAGCATACAACCATGCTGGATTCTTCAAAGGAGAGACAACGAATTTAATTCGAGGGCTGGACGAGCTGGTCCAGCACCATAGCTACGACCTCCATGACCAAACCCTGGTCTTCCACCCGAGCCCCTAAATGAAGGTTGAAATTCTACAGGTACCCCAACCTTGTCACCAAATTCTCTAGGAGATCCTCGAGGAGGGCCTCCACGGTATCCTTCCTGGTCTCCAAAATGTGGTCTGTCTCCTCCTTCAAAGTGAGGCCCTCTGGGAGGACGATCACTGCTAGGTGGACCACCCATAGGTCTGCCAAGAGGCTTTGCAGACTTTTTAAAAATTGTAGGAACAATCTCTGAAGGTATATTTAAATATGTTCAGAGATATTCAATTCCATCATTAGTCAAATACTAGTAATAATGCATCCAAGCGAAGGACTCCCTCACATACTCTTTGGACTTGAAGCTCTGCATCAACTTGATGACTTACAGATTTGGAACATCAATTTCTGGGTGTTTGGGAAGATTATAATCCTTCTTTGCATATATCAAACCCTCTTTGAAAAGGTACTTGTAGACCTCATTGCGATTATTTTTAGGTATCAACATTATGGCCTACAATAACAACTGCTCCTTTGTCTAGAATGCAGATTAGTAGGCTTGCACAACAAAACAATATCCTTTGTCAGCCGAAGAGTCACCAACCATGGAAACTGGAACGAAAGAAGTTAATCATATACCCTTCTCTCTTCCAGTGCCACTCATTTTATAGCCACCGAAAGGTATACCAACATCAAAAATGTCAAAGCAATTAACCCAAACTGTTCCTACACGTAAGGCACAAGTAAGAGTGTTCGCCGGTTTCTATATTCTTTGTAAACAATCCTGCTGCCAAGCCATAACGACTAGCATTCGCCCACTTTATCACTTCGTTTAAATATTTGAATTTCATAATTGATTGTACAGGGCCAAATATTTCATCAGTAGCTATGGCCATGTTATCCCCTGAAATGTTATTCCCATACCTGAACTTCTGAGAAAATTGTAGGCATAATATAGAAGCCCTTGGTACCAATTTTATCCCCCCCTGTTACAAGTTTTGCACCACTCTCTTTCCCAGCCTTAATATAATGCAAAATTTTGTTAAACTGCTCCTGGTCAATCTAAGGGCCTTGCTCAACACCTTTTCTAAAGGGATCACCAACAACACAACTAAGGCACCGTGCTTTTGCCTTTTCTACAAATTCATCAAAACACACAAATTGTAAACTTTTCTTCCACATGAGTGCCGTCATGATTGCTTTTCTATCTGATCTCGGTATTCAAATTGAAACATGAGTGGTCACTTTGACATTTGGATGCTGCCAAAAACTGAACTTTTGTTGGAGCAGATATGATGATAACAACGATGATGATGACAAGGAGGATGAGGATGATGACGATGACGATGATGATGATGATGATAAAGATAATGGGGATGATGATGACGGCGATGATAATGATAATGATGATGATGATGATAACGATTTGGATGATGATGATGGTAATGATAATGATGATGATGATGATGATGGTGATGGTGATGGTGACGATGATGATGATGACGACGATGAAGATAACGATAATGAGGATGAGGTTGAGGATGTTGATGATGATGATGATGATGATGACGACGACGATCATGACAATGAGGATGATGATAATCATGATAACGTTAGGGATGATGATGAGGATGAGTATGATGATGGGGATGATGATGATGATAACAAAATGGTGACGAGGATGGAGACGACAATGATGATGATCTTGTTAACGATAATGACAATGAGGATGAGGATGAGGATGATGGTGATGATGATTACAGTGACGGCGACAACGACGAAGATGATGAAGGTAATGATGAGGGTGAGGATGATGATGATGATGATGATAATGATGTCAATAATGAAAATGAGGATGAGGATGATGATTGTGAGGATGATGATGATGATGATGATAATGATGTCAATAATGAAAATGAGGATGAGGATGATGATGGTGAGGATGACGACAATGAGGAGGATGAGGATGAGGATGAGGATGATGATAAAAATGGGAGGATTGCATTACCGAGATTCTCTTAATTTCAAGAATAATTTAATATTCTATACTAAACATGTCTAACCACGTGAAGGTGGAAGCTCATATGTCCCTCCCCCCCTCATGTCACTCTCAATTACCCATAACCCAACAAAATCTATGTACAAGAAAAAAAAGTATTCAATGTCTCTTATAGAATATGCCAACATATAAGAAAATGACAACAAAAAATTAAAATACCTCATATATAGAGTAGATCATATATGTTAAGGTGTACCTCCTACAATTCAATGGACTTCATCAACTTCTTCATCCATGTCATCATTTGTATCATTCGATCCATATTAAACATTGTACGGATTGGCCAATCATCATCGTCATCGATGTCAGTTTCGATCATCATGTCATCATAGATATCGTCTTCATGTACATTGTCTGTTGCATCATATGATTCAACTAAATCTTCGTCATCTTCCTCTGGAACATGATGCTCTAACTCTTGATGATCATCCTCAACATCGTCTTCTTCTTTAATACCCTCTTCATTATCTTCCTCTACATTATACTTTATCGACCTTCCCCTCTAACAGCAAATTACCAAGCCCCTCTACCTAGAACCTCAGAGTAAAATACATGTTCACATTGGCTTGGACGAACATAGGGCTTCATTGTTGGCTCAAACAACCTTGTATTAACCATGGTAAATCCATTATTATGTTCAATAATAGTTCTATCGGGATCACATTGATTCAATCATAACCTACACTTTTTGACAATGAACAAAAATAATTTGAATGAGTTAAAATCACACTGAATAATATCTTCCAAATACCCGTAGTATTGATTTTCTAAGAGTTCTATATGTCTGACACTTCTGGAGGAAACATTGGTCACTTTAAAGACTGCAATTATCCCACAATCATAAGTTTTCTTCATTTCATCCAACTTTTTGATGCTAAATTTATGACCATTGTACCACATAGCCTTATGGTGTTTTACTTGCAACAAGCCATACACATAAATGTTACATCCTAAATCGATCATGATTAAGTGCATGTTTATGCTCTGCAGGGAAATAAATGAACCAGTACATCAATAGATTTATAAATAAATAAATAGTATGCCTAATTAATATGCGTGCATGCTTATCTTTTAAACCATATGCTAAATCGATTTCCCTTTCTATAAGATTGGTATCTCCATTGCGATGCGGTGTTTTAACCAATGAAGCCACACCTTCCCATGATATCCCATGACCATATTGTTCACATCGTTCAATCCATACCTTCATCCAATCAATATTGTTTTATATGTATACATGAAGTGCATCCCACTCATGACCACCTGCTTCATGAAAGTAAAATTACAAATAAGTGCAAATGTATATTCACTTAACATGCAAGTATACATTTTTAATGGGTGCATATTGCATATTAAAAATGAAATAAGTATGATATACACATAAAAATCACCTTTCACCACTAGCTAATAATTTCCTTTCACATTCCTCGATCTACCTTTCCCAATGAGGTACTCCCCTTCGAAATTGTTATTGGAGTCTGTATAAAAAATGCAACCTAAATTGAGCTTTGATTCTAATTTAAGAAGGTATTCACTAATATACACCACGTTCTGGTATACCATATATCCCTCCACCATAGAACCCTCTAGACGTTCTCTTTTTCCAACCAAACCCTTCAACAATTTCAAGTTCCTCTCAACCATCCACATAGACCTTGAGTGTATTGGTCCACATAGTTCAATATCCTTAACTTGTTGTATGAGGTAGTGTTCTTGTGCATTGAAATTTTTTGAAGGTAGATGCTTTTGCATTTCACACATCAAACGCGGAAATTCTCTCCTCCAATACTTTATATCTCTTTATGTATTTCTTTAGATGACAACCATCTGCAAGTGATGCAAAAAAATCACGAGATTTAACAAAAAAAACATTATTTTACAGAACAACTATAAAAATAAATATCAAATATAAGTTCTACAATTAATTAAACAAACACTTTATGCATGGAAAACATCGTTACTTGTCTCATGTATTTTCCAAGATCATATATAAATTTTTTGACAGTGTTGTCAAAGTTGTCTAGGAGAGATAGAGGTAGAACATACTGTAACAATTATATAAAAAAAAACATTTTTTTTTCAAAAAGTAGACAAAAAAATACCAACAATAGTATGCACAAGATTTAAAAAATACAGCAATATATATATACCTTGATGAATACATGCCAATCATGCGTTTTCACCCCCGCAAAATCACCTTTCTTGGTTATGATATCGTTCATGTTCGAACAAAATCTGGTGGGAAATTTTATTTTTTTTATGACTTCTTTTACAAAATTGCTTTGATGCTCCATTAACAACCATGGAATTGAGTTTATATTAACTTGTTCTTCGTTGCTATGTAAATGAATGACATCTTTCACTGCATGATTGGCTTCATGAATGTCATTGCAAATTTTGACAATTTTTTCTTCCATAATGTTTCAGTCACATCCTTTCTGATATGAATTGTATCGAACAGATGAGTAATTTGTAGGCGCTCATAGTACAAAAACCTACTGAATTGTTTAGGATAACTTTTTATTCCTCGTGGAAGCCTATTAATGTCTTCATGATCATGACAGCCATCATGAATCACAGTTTATAAATAATCTACATAAATCAATGTCAAATACAGTAAACAACACACATTAAATAAAATTCAAAACATTTCATATATGATGATAAATAGACAACTTGATTTGTATGTACCTTGACGATTTCTATTATATTTCAACTTCCATATGTGAGGTGTCATTCTCTGTGGTTTTAATGCGGTCTCTTTCTTCCCATTGAATAGATGCTTATCGGTAGTTAGATACCTATGATTCTTAGAGGGGAAGTGTCTATAATCATCAAACACCTCCTTTTGTAAACTTTTTGAATGGCAGGATTTGATCTTAGGACCACAAACTAGACATGCAAATTTTCCCTTTGTTTGAATACCTGCATAAAGAGTCGATGGATTAACATTGTCAATTATAATTATATAAAATGGATGGATTATTTAAAATAACATGCATGCATATATAATATACCAACTTCATAAAATTAAATACTATTAAAGTCTACGTTATAATTACATACCGCAAAAATGTGTTAACCCTGGGGCATCATGTATTGTCCATACAAGCATTGCATGGAATTAAAATTACCTTTGTCGTATTGGTCTAGATACATTATACATAGTGATGCCATTTCATAGATTTAGTAGTTCATCAATAAGAGGATTGATATATACATTCATATATTTAACTTGGTACTTACCTGATTTATTTGAACATATAAAATATATAATTATTACAACCATTAAGACATATCAATAATACACAACAGTAAAAGACAAAAAATATATGACATTATATGACAAATGAGATGCCACAATATTAAAAAAATTGGTGTAGACACATACCCTGAATAATCATTACCAACATTATGTTCTCCCTCTTTATTGACAACCATGGAGGAATGTTATTGTTGATAACAAACATAGGCCACACCGAGTAAATAGATCTCTTCTCTGCATATGGATTGACACCATCTGCTGCCAAAGAAATCCTAACATTACAATGTTCTTCTTTAAAGTGTGACCATTTTCCCTCCATATCTCTAAATGCAAAACCATTTGTAGGCATTCAAAGAGTGTCATATTGACTTCTATTATGTGTATGGAAATCTATAAATTGTGCTATGTTTTTGCAACTGGAGATTCATTGCAAACGTGGAATAATCAGAATTTAACAAAAAATCTTGAGACGAACCTTTTTTTTAGTTGATCTATTCGATATCTATTGATATGACATTATGTCCATTCTGTTTCAAATTCATGTTGTTTATAATATATAATATGGTCATCAGGGCATGAATCAATTGTTTCATACCGCATTCCAATTTCTTTCATGATAATAGATAAATCTCAATATGTGTGAGGTAAAATAATTGACGGTGGTAACAAAATTTCAGCTATCAAGCTGCAACAAATTAAAGTAAAAAACTAGTTAGTATAATATATAAATAATATTAATGAAACATGTTTCATCCATATTAATTTTACTTTTAACAATGAAATCATGATCATATATATGTGATGGAATATATTACATACCTTAACATCTGTGTGACTGATGTGTTTGAAAGACCATTCATAACCTTCAAGTTCATTATCAGCGATATAGCAGAGATCATATTTGTGTTGGAGCCTTCATAAAGGGGTTTGTATTCCTTCTCAAGAACAGGTAAATCATGAACATCATCAAAGTCATCATTTTCATGATGATCATCATCATCATCCATTCTAACATTGAATGTATCATGGATCAATGTATTTGTACTACCATATTCAACTATGCTATCAGTATTATCATCTTCTTCAATATGATCATTAACTTGTTTTTAATTATTAATAGCTCCATGTTCCATAGGTGCTTTTTGTAAAAGCACATCCTATGGCCATTATGTCGTAGGATGTCTTTCCTTTATAATTACATGAAACCATCAAAAGATAATAGTTAATATAAGAAATATTAAAATGATACCAACATTTACAAAACCGATCAATATAAAGACATATATAATGGAACACTACCAATGGTTGATAGTGATGTCCTCCCTCAACATGTCCATATTCCCTACAATGTCTTTTGTTTGTTGTGATCTTTATTCTTCTCCTTTTAAAGTCCCTACATTGACTACATGGACAATAGCATTCCCATCACCCTTTCTTTTCAGTCCATCCCACAATCTAGCAAGAAATTCACGATTTTGATCGCGTGGATCAGGAATATTGCTATCTTCCGACATTTTCTGATACCAAGCTTGACTAATGATTATCGATCTTAAAAAATCAAGGTCCACAATTCACTCTTTTTAATCATAGTAACAATTGAAATAATTGTGGCCTTTTGTATGTAAAATAGCCCGCACGAAGATTATAACTTTCGCAAACCGTCACTTATATAGCAAACATGTCAGAATACTCCTATTATATAGTTTTTAAAAATAAATTATCGTTGGATATTCGACGATAGTATATTGATCATTGTAATATTGTCATCAGATATCTGATGACAGTCACCAATTTTTTTACTTTTGTCGTCAGATGTCCGACGACATTTGTCAGAGTTTTGACGTTTGTCGGATATACAATGGAAACAGGAGAAAATTTATATAAAACAAAAAAAAACCTGAAGCAAATATTTATTCGCTCATAGAGTAATATTCACCAAAAGACTTGGAATATTAAATAAGCCATAATAATATAAAAATTGATGATAGAATAGATATGATTATCGATTACAAAGTGAGTGCCATATATATATAAATTGGAAAGGCAATTTGGATACCATCCATGAAAGGATGCGTCATTTTAGAATAGTTGACTAATAACTATTTATTAATTATTAATTATGAATATCAATCTTGTGTGGTGTCACAGCTGACGAAACGTGTCGATATGAACTACTAAGAGTTGAGCACAACTTCCGATATGTGGATGAATCAATCCATCCCAAATTTATTTGTTGTGGATTGTTGGCATTCCATACTGATCTATCGTTAGGAGATTTGATCACATTGGTACCGCTATCTTTCGACATTTCCCACTTTTTAGAATATCTGTTTTTATGGTTGGGGTGTTGATATGGAATTTTCACAATGTCATTGTCTTTTATGAGTGTCATTTTTTTAGCATTGATCTGAGTAGAAAGTTGTGTTTTCATCTCTTAAGGTTTTAAGGCTTCGTTCTATATCTTTTCCAATTTGTTTTCTAACTGCATGTTATCATTTTGAAACTTCTTAATCACTTCTGCATGTGATTGCTCTGATACCAGTGAAGCAAATATTTATTCGCTCATAGATTAATATTCACCAAAAGACTTGGAATATTAAATAAGCCATAATAATATATAAATTGATGATAGAATAGATATGATTATAGATTACAAAGTGAGTGCCATATATATATA
>LPNX010434543.1:262051-314720 GCA_001517045.1 Pseudotsuga menziesii
AAGTTCAAATCTTGTTGTGATCAATTTTTCTAGTTTTGTATATGGTAAGGGAGTAATGACAGTAAATAGTGATTCAATCAACAATCTGCAACAAGAAGACGTTTTATTTGTGCCAACAACTACTCAACTTGAGATTTCTTCAATCATTGAAGCAAATGGAGATGTTGATAAAGCATGCATCCCTCTACATTTATATGGGGATGGATTCAATAGAAAATATTTTGAGTAGCAATTTTGGAAAAGAAATAAACTACCATCTGATCAAGTATTATCCATTTCTTAATACATTTATGCTTTGCCATTATTGTATTTATTTGTAATTCCATTTCTATCGTTATTGGTAATAGAAAACAATAAGTGTAAACAAGATCAATATCCAGCAATAAAATTGTATGGGTACAACTTTGTCGTATGGTGTGTATAGCATTGCTTTTACAACTTTGTGAAATCAAGTTGTTTCTAGCTTCTTTTCTAATATAAATTGACATGAGAATTAGGACAAAAATGTGACATCTAGAGATAAAATTATTTGGGTGAAACTTTGTATTGTTTGGTGTGTATAGAATTGTTTGTATAGCTTTGTGAAATCAAGTTTTTTTAGTTTGTTTTCTAATAGAAAATGACATGAGAATTTGTGCATTATCATGGATTGTTTTCTAACATAAATTGACATGAGAATTTATGCATTGTCATGGATTTTTTCTAATATAAATTGAGATGAGAATTTGTTCATTGTCATAGATTATTGTAAATTATAGTATATTTTGGCATTGGCCATAGGGAATGTAATTGAAGGCCATTCTAGCTGGGTTCGCTACAAGGTAGTAGAATTTCCTATCAATTTATCTTCACAAAAGCATTCCTTCGATAAACCTGCAAATCCAAAGCAACACATGGGTAAGATAGCCACAATATACAATTATTATTTTGAATTTTATAATATCGATACTTTAGTGACTGAAATTTGATATTTCACATTTATGGACATTATTCTTCTTACTTTGTTTTATTTCAATTTGGGATATTTGTTGTATCGAACCTCATACACTTCTGATACAAAAAACTCATTCTCGTATTGATTTCCTTTTTAGTAAAAAATTAGCCATATAACAATTATAGTTCCATTCCCATTAAATTAATATTCAACGAAGTAATAATTCCATGTGTAGCAGCTTACCATCATCCTATATCATTTACATCCCCATTCCCATTAGCTTATTTCCTATTAATCTTTCATTGTTATTAACATATTGCCTTTTAATCTTTAATGGAGTAACTCCATTAACTTATTGTTGCATTGAAGTGATGGGTTGCACCTTTCCTCCCATATAAACACTTTAAAGAGGAATATGCATCAGTATATCATATGCTAATGGCCTTACCTATTCTTAATAATAAATGAGTATTTGCATGGACTCAACATTTTTGTCTCAGACAACCAGAATTGATCATATTTTAGTGGAATATAGTATACTAACCAAGATGACTATATTTACCCCTCACCTTATCACAATTAAGGGAGAGGATATCACTAAAATATTGATAGCTTAAGTATTTTCCAAGTATGACCTTTCTAAAAGATTGCGAGTCTAGAGATGCTCGATTTACAGGAAATTTTCGGAATGAATTAAACATTTCAAGCATTTGTGCACATAATTAACCTTCAATAGTGACAACTATCCCTAAATACATGTGGAAATAGAAAGAGTTATATAGTAATTATTTTGTTAAGAACTCATGTGGCTGGTAAGAAAAGCTTCCATTTATAGAATTCTCTTACTATAATAGTAGACATGTGCCAATATGTGTGATTCCTTTCAAAGACATGTATTGTCATGGCCCATTGACTCCCATGGATTTAGAATTGAAAAAATTTAAGTGGATGACCCAAGTATCAATATTGGAAATGCTACAAAGAGAGATTGGATATGAAATTTTCAAACATGCACATAAAAGTGTTATGCTTTGTGAACCGAGTCCAACCCTAGACAAGAAGGTCAAGAGGTGGGTGTTTCTACACAATAATTTATCTTATAAGGATGTTTGTTATTTATTTGTGGTGTTATATAAAGTTGATGTTGCATAGGATTATTTTGCAGGCTATAAGTTCTAGATGATTTTATGGCCCCTAATGTGGTAGAGGTCTTGTTGTGCAGTGAGTACAGAATCCTAAATATATTGGAGTTTAATAGTGCTCGGGAAATAACGTTTATGGTAGTAAGGAATGAGGACAGATGATTGTTTCTATTCTGCAAGGGTCTAGACATGTTAGCTCTCAACCCTGCATCATAAACTATTTTTCTTTATGCATGAAGAGACAATATTTCATCATTATTAAAATTTTATGAGAAAATATGTAAGAATACGGATTTTCTAAATATGTGCAGGTATAAGTATTTCAAGTATGTGAAACGTCTTCAAGACAAGCGTAGAATTTTTAACTTTAGAACTTTTCCTCTTCATTTGTTGGTTCTTTTAGATTAATAATAGAAGAACTCAGGACAATAATATGTTGGAAACTTTGTTATAGTCAATGGAAGTGATCATTCTTCCTACAATGCTTGTATTCAGTTATGGATTCTTTTATAATGGATATTTCATTTTATGTCTATGCAGTGTCATTTTTGAAAGATTGTCAAAGAAGCATGGAAGGGAGTTTGAGGATTCCACAAGAACTCATATATAAGGAAATATGTGGATGTTGGATTAAGAACCTTGGTGATTGCATACTGTGAGCTTGATGAAGAGAAGTACGGAGTATGGAATGAAGAATTTATGAAAGATAAAAGTACTGTAAATGTATAACATGATGAAAAAGTGGATGTGGTCATAGACAAAATTGAAAGGGAATTGATTATTGTTTTTGCAACTCTTGTCGAGGACAAACTCCAAAATGGAATGGGTCACAATATAAAAAAAAATGGCTTGCTTTTTTTATGGCATAATAGTTGTTGTCATGAGTTGATGAGTCATGAAAGGGGCAGTGGATTTGTTGTATTATTTTGTATGAGTTGATCCTTTTTTTTGGTTCATATCTTCATAGCAACTAAAGTAATTTCTTTGACAACTAGCAAGTTCCAATGACTATTCCATGCTGTTTTATTCCATGACTATGCATATTAAAATGTCAATGCAATTTTATTCCATGACTATGTCTATCAAAATTTATAGTAGAAACTTATTATTCAATTATATAAGGTAGAATGTATGTTCATGTTAGACTCAAACTTTAAAATAAAAATAAAAATTTATTTTAATGTTATCTATCCTTACTAGAATTAAATATAAACACCATACACTTGTACAAAAGTTGAGAGTGTCCAGAATATTTTCCTCAATATCACAAAAAAAATCCTTGTAACTTGACCTATATTTCTTCCAAATCTTTTTTGGTCTACAAATACTATAATTGTTCCAAACTAAACAAATTTTTCACATAGTTTTTCAAAAATAGGTTACTGGTAATATTTTAACTATTTCAAACAATACAAAGTTTTCACATAGTTTTTCAAAGCTAGATGTTACATTGGTTAATGTATTGTTCACCCTTGTTGGTTGATCCTTAGTTGTTGGTTCTAATATGCTTACATCAAGATTATAGGAGGAAAAGAGAGAATGTATTGGAGGGATAGATAAATATACGTGCATAGAGAATGGGTCAAAAGGAGGATTGCATTGGCCCCTTGGAGGAAACTATGTAGGAAACAAGTTCAAAATCCTTTCATCATGGCATTGTAAGGTGACTACTATAGTTAGGAAGCAATGGACCATAAAATTACAACATATCAATAAAGCCAGCTTCAAAATTTCTTTTGGAGGAGTCACAAATGAAGTAAACGTGAAGCTCACAAGCCTGGAAATATTTTTTAGGATGAGTTTCTCAAATTGAATATTTATGTTATTATTTTAGTGGAATTTAAAAATGACTATCAAATCTATGATGTAAGTCCTAAAAGATGCAGATACTCTTGACTTTGGGCATTAATCAGACAATACATATAGGCATTTTCAACAAACACACATTTTGATTATGTTAAAATATGCTTCAATATTCCCATCCAATATAAAATTAAATTATAGTAATCAAACTTTATTTGAGCCAACATCAAGGACCTGAGTTCCACATACATAGTTCCAGAACATCACTGAGGTAAAAGATCAAGCACATGTCAAACCTTCAAGTCTAAGTCAACATATCCGAGTAGTTTATATGGCTAAGAGAATAAAAACGAATCAATTGCTCTCTGTAGGAAGCATATTGGGGTAGACAAGAGCTTCCGTTAGTAGTAAAATATGTTTGTTTGTCCTCTTGATTCCCTACAGTAAAAAAAGGAATTACTCAAAATTTAAGTAATTTAAGTATTAGTTCAAAATTTGAGATTAAGGACAATCTCACTAATGTTGGGAAGGAACTGGACAACATCAATCCTTTGGTTACTCAACTGATTTAAGAGTTTGACTAAGTTATTACTTTGTTCAAATCACTTCAGATCTTGGGAAGCTGCACAACTAGTGTTTCTCTCATTGACCATGGTTTAGTGTTTTTATCATTGGCATGTTTAGTGTATCCACGATTTTCTTTAATCCATTTCACTTGATTGGCACATTTTGTTAAACCCGTATTTATGCTTCAATTCTTAAAGGGTGCTAGCTCAAAGGAAGAGCACCTGCTTTATAAGCAGGAGGTGGGTGGTTCTATTCATTCGTGCCCTATCCTAAATAACTGACTAAGAAAATGACTAAATTTCATATATACATGACTATTGGTAGCTAATTTCCAATATCTTATAGCGTTACTAACTTTTAGTCATATTTAGCTTAGTCATTAATATGTTACCTTGATTTATCATCTAGTAGTTTATTTAATTGTATATTTTGTCATTAATTGTGGAAATTAATGACTAAATCAATGACCAAATATATAAATAAATAATGCAACCAATTAATGAATAAGTTAAATACGACTAAGTTAGTTTAGCTATAAGATACTGTAAATTAGCTACTATTAGTCACCGACTCAAAAATAGTCATTTATATGCGAATTTTAGTATTTTTTTAGTCACTAATTCCTTATTTTGTACTTGTGATTGTACAATGATGTGTGATAGATGGTTTTGACTGGATATAGTAAATAAGGATGAAAATTGTAACTTTTTCTTCGATTCAATAAGAATAAAAAGAGGAAGGTTTTTTCTGTTTGAAAAAAATGTTATCAATTGTTATTACTAGAGATATTTGTTTTAGGTTTTTTCATCAAACATTATTAACGTGTAAGATGGTTAAATGGTTAGGGTTCCAATTCAATTCCCTTTTAGTTGTCAAAGAAGGCATGGGGAGAGGGGGTTGGTTATGTTTTCTTTTGCATAGAGAAGGGTTTGTCTAGGCACATGAACTTTCGAAGGAAAGAATGGAAGGCGGTGTGAATGGTTTTACATATTTCTGATTGAGGAAATGTTTTCCAGGGATGGGTATTTGGTGGAAGGCATGGGATAACTAAAGAAGAATGGTGTTACAATGCACTTGTACCAGAACACCTTCATTTGTCTTCCTAAGAGTGCGGTCACAAATTTTTCAAGGGCTAGAACATGGATGTTGTCAGCACTTTTGAGTGATGGTCATGGTCGAACCCTTTGGTCCTTCCTTTAAGAGTACTATGGATTAATGGAACGGTTGAATTCCCTTTTGGGAGTTCTTTAACCATGGGGTTGGTGTCCGGGGCTTCTCGGGCCAGGTCACTGGGTCACATTACCCCGTCCCGTGTTTCCCTTGTTTACTACTATGGTGACAGTGTTTCAATTTTGAGGCTTTTACCTCCCTTCTGAGTCACCTCATCCATTCAACCTGACCCCCTTTCAACATGGGGCCCCTTCCCTTTGGGCCTTTTTAGATGATGATTTCATCTCCTTCACCGGGACATATTGCCAAAATGGGGAGGGCGTTGAGGGATTATCATCATTCTTGGGGTTCGAAGGGGCATGCCGCACTCCCTCCAGCACACTCCAGCCTTTCATTCGAAGTGATTTCCTCAATTTTATCTATTTTATTCATTTTTGGGTAAACTCTAGGGAAAATGCCCCAAATTACCCACAGACTGGATTATTTAATTTTATTTTTGTTATAATTTTAAGTTGACATGTTATAATTTCAAATTGACATTTTTAAGGCATGTTGGCCTAGTTATTTTTGTAAAGTGAGTGTGATAAGGCTATAAATAAGACTCTCCTCACTTCATTTGAATACAAGACAAGTGGGATAAAACATTATGTTACTTTTTTAACCTTCCTAGGGATCTTAGAAGTGATGCACACCTCTTGAGGAGACTATCTTTTTGTTAAAGAAATGTAACTGCGGAATATATTCTATTTTGTATTATTATTATTGTTATTACCCCTTCTGGAGATGTTTTTCCTTCGATTAGGGATGTTATTGATGTATTTTGTCATGTAAATCCTTGAGGTAAAACCTTTGTTGTAAGTCAGGTCAGTAGTACCCACAAAAGTATTATTAAAATGTATTTTTGAGTCTTCCATTAAGGCATGTCGGCCCTAGAAGCAAGGATATTTGGACCAGTTGGGTTATTAGCCCTCTCATCTGATTAGTATAAATAGGAGAGGCACCTCCCTCATTTGGACAAGAAGAAAATTCAAGCAGTTGCACTAGAGAGAGAAGGAACAATCCATTTGGGAGAGAGGAAGCTGTCTAGGATTTTTCTGGGGGTCTTATAAGTCTTAATCTTTGGGTCTTACACTATACTTGGTTGAATTATATATTGAGGAAGTTTTGTTTGGTTTTCTTCCCCATGAGGGTTTCCTAGGATAAATCTTTGTGTTCTTTTGTGTGGTTGTGCTTGTCTTTCTTTCAGTTATCCTTTTGTATAAGTGGTTATGATTCTAAATGTTTTAGATCTTATATAACAATTCAAAACTTAACATGATATCATATCCACCCTGAAAGAAGTATTTGTGCAACTGAAACACTACTACAACTGCAACTATTGGAGATTAGGGTTTCATGCTTGAAAACCCTAGAAAACAAAAACTAGTCATCTTAGGACTTTCTCTATAACTAGAGATTTGAGAAGGCTCAGAAGCTGAAACTTTGACAGGACGAAGATGAAATATTTTTGTACCTTTTTTGTGAATTTCAGCCATATGTTCGCTATAATTTAGGAGATATGATTCCTCCAAATAAGGGTTCCATCCTCCTATAGAATCCAGTCTCAAATAGGAGATCTAGGGAGAATTGCTATATCTCAGGCTAGGAAGGTCCAAATAAAATTCCGCAAGATGTTACAGATAGGGAACAAACTATAGTTTCTTTTGTTAGAGTTTCAAACCCCGAAGGTGAAACATTGACACATGTAAGTCCATACAAATTCTCTATGTTGAAAAATCCCGAAACAACTCGCCTTGGGAAACTTCACATAAGTCCCACCCGGTGAATCCAATTATGCTCTAACATGTAGGGTTGGAAAGAATATGGATTAGGGTATCTCATGATGAATTTTCATACCTTTAGGAGAATAAACTCCATATATAGAGAAGAAACAATATCAGGCGATTCTCTAGAAGAAATCATAGAAAGAAGGAGGACCATCATCACAACAAAAGGCAAAAGGAATCCTTCCAAAATACGATACTACACTTGTGATGATAAGGGACACTACTCCAAATATTGTCCTAGAAATAGAGGCTCCTTCAACAAAAATTCAAACAAGAAAACACATCATGCTCACACCGTTTAAGGTGATGAAACAACTAATAAAATATTCAAAGAAGAAAAGGAAGATTCCTCAAGTGATGAGGAACATGAATTCTACTGGTGAAGAAAAAGATCATACTCTTATACATATTGTATTTTGGATAATAGGGAATGAAATTAGTGACACTCAAAACCAGTACACATGTTCCTAGAATCAGATGAGGAAGTAGAAGGCTCCAATTATTCTTTCAAGGACATACGGATCAAGAAGGAGTCCACACACCAAACAAACAAAGACATGTTCCTAGAATTAGATGATGAAGTAGAAGGCTCCAGGACATAAGGATCGAGAAAGAGTCCACCCACCAAACAAAAAAATACAGGTTCCTAGAATAAGATGATGAAGTAGAAGGCTCCAATTATTCTTATCAAGAAGGAGTCCACCCACCAAACAAATAAAGATAAGTATTTGAATTGTCATTTCCTATATATCTAGTTGCTTAAATGACATTGTTTAATTTTGTACATATCTATGTTCAAGGAAATGTATTATGCATGATAGAATGTTTGCATTAATGAACAATATACTACTAATATGCATGTGATGGGTAAGTGGCCTATGGTTCTATACAACATTCCATTTCTACTTATCTAGAAAGAAACTTCATTGCTGACATATTGGGATTAGTGCACAAAATCAATAATGTTATTGTAGAGATGGAAGGCATCTAGAAAGCTTCTGGGATATGGATGAATGTTGTTTTAGCTAAAATAGTTGCATGATTATATCTTTATGCATAAGAATTTGTCATTATGAATATATCTTATGTAATGTTTCTAACCATGCTACTGATGTATTTGATTTCTAGGAAAGATCGTATACAATCACCTACAAGAAAAGAAGGATGAGACTTGTTTCGAATAAAAAGTGACGACAGTTCAGTTAGAAGATACATTCCAATAAGCATACATGTAGATGAACTTGAAACTCTAGGGATCAGAGACATCATGTCGGAAGAAATATCTTCAAAAGAATATAAGAATCATGATATGACCTAAAGAGAGCGCTAGGTCCACCTCGAGAGATGAAGACCACCTTGGGCATGAGAGATAATTCAAGATGAAGAAAAGTATGATGGGACTTCCAACTAAATTAAGAGGCATCAGATACACTCTAGTTATGTGGTATAGTTGAGTGACATCATTGATACAGACCCTTCTAGCTATGAAGAAGTAGCCAAGGAGAAATGGAAGAATCTATGATCAAAGAGTACCAGTTGATCATGGGGAATGATGTCTAGGATGTGGTTCCAAGACCTGAAGGGAAGTTCGTAGTGTATTCCATGTGGATATACAAGATCAAGTATGAAACAAATGACACTATCAAGGGATATAAAGCAAGGTTCGTGGTTTCTCTCAGAGAGAGGGAATAGACTATGGCATGACATACTCCAATGAACAGACACACTTCTCGAGTTAAGTATAAGTGTATATCGAGTAGAGAACCACATGCGCACAAAAAGGATTTGTATGATCTTAGAAGGCACCCAGGGATAAGCACATCCAGTTACATGAGGAACTTGAATATCACCTAGAGTGATGAAGATATTAACCTTTTCTACAAGGTTGAATATGGAATCCTATAAGAGGGTGACAAGCTCACATGTGGGTGCAAGATGAAATTTTCAAGATAAAGGATCTTGGTATCCACTGACCTGATATGGATACATAGAAGATCAATAGTAGAGGATTCTCTTATCACTCTAGTACATAATGTTTCGATACATATAGTAAAAAATACAGAGGTAGGATGATGCTCTGCTTCAGAGGGAGTGAATGTAGAAGATCTATGAGTTCAACATGGTACAACGGGATTGACATATGCCTGATGGAATTAGGCTTTACCAAGAGTAAAGTGGGTTACAACCTTTACTTTGAGGTTGAATGCAGAAGACTGGTATATGTCGATGACCTGAGAAGACAAACTCATTGAAGAGGAAGTGTTGAAGACAAAAATAGCACCTTGGGATGTTTGGGATCGGGTATGAGCTCATGGCTTAGCAAAAAGAGGCCAAGTACATTGCAGCATGTTCATCCTATAGAGAAGCAATATGACTTCACAAACTATTGGCAAGATTGTTTGATTCCAATGCAACTGATATTTATTGTGAAAACTAGAGTTGCAACAAGCTTACTGAGAACTTGGTGTTTCATAAAGTTTGGGATATGATGTAAAAGAGGAGTCGTGAAGCTCCAGTATGTTCCTACAGAGGAACAAGTTGTTGATTTGTTGACTAAGCCTCTATCTCATTTAAATCTTGAACATTTTTTAGAAAGGCTTGGTGTAGTCCGAAAGTACCTCCTTGGAAGAGGGAGTGATGATGAAATTATTATTAAGTATGAGATGGTAGTGATGCACAATTGAAAAGTCCAGTCGAGTTTATCAGTGAACGTACAGATGTTGATGAGGTCCAAAATTCACTTGCGGACAAGAACACTCTCTTCTTGAGAGTGTTCCTATCCCTTACCAGCTAAGGATGGTACGACATACGATAATACTCTCTTATGGAGAATGATCATGCATTCATTTGTAGGATGGCCTTGGAGACAAGAACACTCTCTTGTTGAGAGTGGTGTTAGCCCTTACCAGTTGAGGATGGTATGACAGACAATAGTACTCTCTTATGGAGAGTGATCCTCAATTCGTTTGTAGGATGGTATTGCGGATAATAACACCCTCTTGTTGAGAGTATTCCTAGATCTTACCGAGTGAAGATGGTCCTGAATACGATAGTACTCTCTTCTAGAGAGTGATCCTGCATTCACTTGTAGGATGGTCTTGCAGACAAGGACACTCTCTTGAGAGTGGTCCTAGCTACTATCGGCTGAGGATGGTCTTGAAAATGATAGTAATCTCATATTTTGAGTGGTCCTACATTCAGTTGTAGATGAGATCTGCATTCAGTTGCAAATGACAGTATCCTCTTTGAGGATGGTCCTGCAAATAAGAACACTCTCTTGTTGAGAGTGGTCCTGTAGACAAGAACACTCTCTTGTTGAGAGTGGTCCTGTAGACAAGAACACTCTCTTGTTGAGAGTGGTCCTGTAGACAAGAACACTCTCTTGTTGAGAGTGGTCCTGGAACGTACCAACTGAGGATGTTCCTGCGGATGATATTTTTCTCTTATGGAGTGGTCTTGCATTCACTTGCGGATGAGTTTGTGCATTCTGTGCCAGAGATGATGGTAGAGGTGATGCTCAAGATGATGCTAGAGATGATGATGCTCGATATGATTCCAGAGATGATGCTCGAGATAATGATTCTCGAGATGATTTCAAAGATGATGATAATTCTCGAGATGATTCCAGAGATGATGATGCTCGAGATGATTCGGGAGATGATGATGCCAGATCTGACGATGCTCAAGATGATGATGATGCTCGATATGATGGCATAGATGATGATCAAGATGATGCCATAGATGATGGTGTTAGAAATGATGATGCTCGATATGATACCAGATATCTGTGATGATGATGTTCCACAAATGATGATGATGTTGATGTATTTATGAAAACTTCCTATGATATATAGATACACTAGTGAGTTGTAAAATTGTATTGTTGTGTTATAGAATACCTTCCTTGTTAACAGGGAGTGTTAAAGAAATGTAACTGCGGAAGATATTTTATTTTGTATTATTATTGTTATTACCCCTTCTGGAGATGTTGTTCCTCCAATTAGGGATTTCATTTATGTATTTGGTCATGTAAATCCTTGAGGTAAAACCTCTGTTGTAAGTTGGGTCAGTAGTACCCACGAAAGTATTATTAAAATGTATTTTTTAGTCTTCCAAGGCATTTCAGCTCTAGAAGCAAGGAGAATTTGGCCCACTTGGGTTATTAGGCCTCTTAACTGATCAGTATAAATAGGATAGGCACCTCCCTTATTTGGAGAAGAACAACACTCAAGCAGTTGCGCTAGAGAGAGAAAGAACAGTCCATCTAGGAGAGAGGAGGCAGTCCATGATTATTCTCGAGGTCTTATAAGTCTTATCCTTTGGGTCTTACAATGTACTTGGTTGAATTCTACATCGAGGAAGTTTTGTTGGGTTTTCTTCCCCATGAGGGTTTCATAGGATAAATATATGTGTTCTTTTGTGTCGTTGTGTGTGTCTTTATTTTAGTGATCCTTTTGTATATGGTTATCATGTTATGATGCTAAATGTTTTAGATCTTGTATGAACATTGAAAACTTAACATGTTTTCATGTTTGAAGGCAAATCTCTTAAAGTTTCTTTGGTTCTTTCTCTTTGCTAAGGCGATGCTAGAATTGTTTGTTTAACACATGCACAAGGAGGTATCTAAGGTATGTTTCTTGATTTATCTTTGTTAAAATTTGATGAATGTTGCTTGTTTATGGATTGAATGGTATCCATTAATGATGCATTTTATCTAAATTAGGTAACTTATCAACCTTTTTTCACCTTGGTATTTCAAAGCACGTCCTCTAGAAGGAGTCCTTTTAAGCTTGGGATTTAGATCTTTGGGTTTTTCCCAGCTAGTCTTTCTCCAACCAGCTCTTGAGGTTGTTAGGGAAATCCCTATTTTATCCAAACTTTGAAAATATCTCTCAAGAGTAAGGTTGGTCACCTTCCTTGATTCCCTAGGGTTAGGGTAAAACATTAAAACCCACCTTATCTTTATTCTCATACAATTTCCCTTCCTATCTCTTGCATTTGCATGTGTGATTATTTCATTTTGCATAGTAAATTATGTTAAACTTAGGTTTGCACTTTTATGTTGAAAACCCTAAAAATATTTTTTTTTCACTTTCGAGCCTCCCTAAAAATTTTCCCTCCTTCCCTACAATTTCGGCATAGCCTCCAAAGCCCTAAAAACTCTAGGGAAAATTTCTGGGAAGCCCAAAAATTAAAAATTCCTAAAAACCTAAAGTATGCCCTAAATCTAACCCTAAATAGTCCTAAAATACTACCTAAGGGCCTAATCCACCCCTTCTATACCCTCAGTCCACCTCTTCCTCCCCTCTTATCTCCCTCAACCACCCCCTTTTCTTCCCCTTTTCCCTTTAGCCTAACCAAATAATACCTTTTGGGCTTCCCTCAAACCATGGCTAGCCCAAGGAAAGGCTCAACCTTCTCTTATAGACCTCGGTCCTCCCTTTTTGGGTCCATATAATGCCACACTAGCCAATAGACATCCCTTTTAGTGGCTATAATAACCCCTTGCTCATTTTTTTGGTGACCTTCTATAAGGTCTGCAATTTAATGCAAATCTCTTTCCCGCTTCCAAACAACCTTACACATGCATGCATACATTAAAGAGTGAGATAAAAGGGTGAGTTATTGTTGACTCCAACCATTATTTCCAAAGTAGTATTTACTTGCAAGTAAAAGATACCTATCATATTGTTTACAAACACTTTAAATGTTGGTACTATCTTCAAAATTACACTTTAAGTTGGCATCTTGAAAACATTGTTTGAACACATATTCCTGCTATTTCTACTTGTCACTTATCGCTTTTATTAGTGGTGAACGGTTGGTTTATTAACATTGTATTCTTATCTACAAGATTACTAATCTCTTGTAGATGTTCGTTACATAGATGCGTAACAAACTTTGAATGCATGATCTATTAAAATAACAACATTGAATACATCTTCTTGCTGCTTACTTTATTATCGATATAATGTCATATCTTGGCAACCATACTTGTGCATACACAACACTGATTTGTATTTTAATGGTTGTACATGAATGGCTAACTACTTTGAAATAGTGATATGGATGTTTGTAAGTTATTCACGTTCACCACTCCTTAGTAAGCTTTCATTGGATGTCTTCTTCTTGTTCATTTGAATTGGATACTAATATTGTGGCAACATTGAAAGTATCTAATACTTATCTCTCACAAGGAATTGGTCCCTAACATTTGTATAGGAGATATAATCTTGTTTTTCCTAGTGTCTTGCAGAAGGGATTTCCCCTTGGAGGTTTTGACTCTCCAAAGCAAGTTTGGAGAAGTGACTAAGGTGATAGTGGTCACTTTCTCTTACATTTGCTTATCGGTGATCAACCCTGCTAGTTCATCAGGTAACATTTTTGGCGCCATTATCGAGGACCTCTAAATCAATTGAGGTGACTAATCCATGCATGAACGACACATTGGTAAATATCAAGGTACATCCTTGTACTCTATATATCTATCATTTTGTAAGGAATAATTTGACAAGTTTATCTTGTGACTCCACCAAGAAATCAATCATAATTATCTCAGGTACGCCCTTTATCTTTTGGTACTTTGGTGAGATTTGTAGAGCTAAATTGGTAGGTCTCTCCTGGCGACTCCAACTGAAAAAAAATAATGGAAGTACTCCATAAAGACAAGGAATATAGATGACTTGGCATCTTCTTACGAATTGTGGATGTATATATTGATTCTTCACACATTCTAGGATATCCACATTAGTATGTCATTGAAGACGATGGGAAAACACTTTTTCCATTATTTCATTAATATAAGTATCATGCAGCAACACATATCTGTGCATTCATGCAATTTTTCCATGGAAGCAATATTACACATGAAGACATCAGAATGGAGATATTTTTGTTATCTCTCAACTTAGAGGACAATTGGAGTGTAGGAATTGGTATGAAAGATTTTCTCATAAAAATCTTTCTTCATTTAGGCAGTTGATCGATGCATTCAGTGAGGATTGGGATTATGATATCAAGGAACATGTAAGAAAGTCCATGATCGATCGCATGTGGGAAGAAACATTGGGAAACCTGATGGGCCCTGGATTTAGCATATTTTTATCATCATTTCACCTTATCTATAATCCATTTTGCTTATCCATATTCATGCACTAATCCATTCTAATGCTCGTATATCGATTTTTATGCTTGAATTTTTTTTCCATTACATGTCTTAGTATTTCATTTGATTATTTACTAACATTGAGGGAATTATTGTCCTATATATTTTATTAGAATATTAAATCATCTCTTGGAAGCAGTTATAAGATATTTGATTGAGTTCTGTAGCAGTTACGGAACCCATACAGGAAGCTACAAAAACTATACAAGCAACTGCAGAAACTCTACAGGAAGCTACAGAAACTCTATAGGCAGCTGTGAAACCTTTGTATGCAATTGTAGAAACTCTATAGGTATCTACAAAACCTCTATAGAAACTACCGTCCGTGAAACCTCTACAAAAACTACCAGTTGCGGAAACTCCTACAAAAGCTACAGAAAGTCGATAATTCAAATTTACCTTCAACCACCGACTTTGGAGAAAAATATTTATTATGAGTAATGGATTTTTATAAATCCATTATTTTTATTATTATTATATGTCTCAAATCATGATGTCAAATTATTTGAAAATTAAAGGTGGCAAATACAGGTGGATATGAGTGCGTATTTGGCTTATCCACAAAGATTTGAAGATCTCTATCAAATATATGATGGAACTAAGAAGTCAAAAGTTGTTAAGAGACATTTGGGACATGTTTTGACTATTTTATGATAGTCTCTCTCCTTAAATTCGAATTTGACTTCAAAGGTATTATAAATAGCATGTAGTTAACAAAGATCTCAAAACTAGTTTTGAATTGGTTTTTGAGATCCAGCTTTTTGGAAATTGTTGATAATATTTTGGATACTCATTTATTATTTGTTATGGGGAAGAAATGTATAAATAAGATCTCATTCTCCATTCCAAGGGAGGACTCTTAGAGCAATAGTCCAAATAATGATGGAATAAAGCTATATTTTTATTAATTCAGTATAGATATTTGTTTATTTTGCAATATGATTTTAATTATTTTATGTTGATATAGTTGTACTTCATTAATTAATTTTGATTTCTTATGATGTGTGATGTTTATTTCTGATATTTTATTTCAATGCATAGATAGAGCTTTGAGTGCTTATTTTGCAATCACTAAGCTTAATGCAATGACTATATTCACTTCTTTGGAATATAAGCAATAAATTGTATTTGGCAATGATAGATTTTAGATTTTATTTATGAAATTTACCTTTCTGTCAAGTTCAACTTAGATTGAGAATTTACTTTCCTGCATAGTTTGAACATAGTCTTAGATTGAGAATTTACTTTCCTGCATAGTTTGAACATAGTCTTAGATTGAGAATTTACTTTTCCGACACAATGTAATTTAGTTTTAGAATTTACTTTTTCCGCAAAGTGTGAATTAGTTTTAGAATTAACTTTTCCCGCAAGGTGTAATTTAGTTTTAGAATTTAATTTTTCCGCGGTGTGAATTAGTTTTATAATTTACTCTCCCTGTAAGGTGTGACTTAGTTTTAGAATTTACTTTTCCCGCAAAGTGTGACGTAGTTCTAGAATTTACTTTCCAATAACTGTGAATTTATCTTAGCATTTATTTTCTAGCATGGTGTGAATTTACTTTCTTGTTGTGTATTTTACTTTCACGCTATGTGATTTACTTTCCTTGCAACTTAGTTCCGGTAGTTGTTTAGTTGGTAGTTCCTTTCCAAGACTATGTAACTATTCATACCACTGTTTGTAGGTAAGTTTATTCAACTACAACTTCAAGTAGATAAACCAATGTAATAGGAGATTGTGATTTGCACATACAGTGCACAGTAACTTGTAAGTTCCCAATGAACCCCGGGTTGACAATTAATGTACAAATTCTTAGTTGTTTTATAAGTAATTAGAAGGAAGTTAAAAATCTCATCAAAACCGTCAGATACAAGATGGTTCTAGCAAAGGAATCAAAGAGGATATTCCATTTGAATTTAAAGATCTCGATAATCCAACTGTTGCAGAAATGGAAGTATATTTCTCTCTACTCGACCTATCGAAGTTCCCAGGTTATTCAAACAGACTAAGAAATGAACTATGGAATCCCTTCAGTGATCAAAATGAGGATTATTTTGAAGACCTAGTCACGAAGCTTTTGTTGTTATTCCCATAGGAAGTTGAGTTGGAAGAAGGTGTTTATATGATATTGTTTGCACTTCACCTAGAAGGACATGCCCATGTTTGGTTCACAAACTTCCCAAAGCTAAGATATATTCTCCTCTAGAATGTATAGAACTATTCTGTAGACATTGGTGCACTGGAAACAACGTAGATGGATGCCTCATGTTGAGCATGCAAGGAACTTGTTCAGTAAATAAATCCACAACGAAAATCAAGTTGAAGAAGTCGATGATATATTAATCACAATAGATGAAGTTCATCATGCAAACGAATATGATTGTGGTCCTACATATGAATATCAAGAAATCCTAGTTGAATAAGTTGAAGAACATAAAGAAATGGTGGATTCTCATTTCCAGTACATAGCAATTTCTTATAACATCCCAGGTCTTATGAAACATAATGACATAAATTTTGAGGACAATGATTATTTGATATTTATGGGTCGGCCTCTCTATGATTCTTCGAGACCAGGTAGCATCATATCCACACTTTGCATTTACTAAGAAGAATTCGATGAAGCTAATATGGATCAGCTTAATCAAGAACTGGACACCGTTTGGGAAGAAGAAGTCACAATCACCTAAACCATGGATATCGAAGACATAATTTGTGAAGGCCCTGTTG
This sequence comes from Pseudotsuga menziesii, assembly GCA_001517045.1. Taxonomy (NCBI): domain Eukaryota; kingdom Viridiplantae; phylum Streptophyta; class Pinopsida; order Pinales; family Pinaceae; genus Pseudotsuga; species Pseudotsuga menziesii. The sequence continues at coordinate 279,386 of LPNX010434543.1, forward strand.
AAAAAGATATGATTATTCTATCTCCTTATGATGCTAATGATGAATATTGGGTTAATCCTTTTTATATTACATATGATGGTGAAGTGCCTCAGGATGTGGGTCCTCTTTCAATTATAGATTATGCTATATGCATATGATATAATATGATGAAGAGTTCAAAATTTTGGGACCCCGTATCTCCATAGATTCTACTCAGTCGTACTTATCCAATGTCGAGGAAAGGGAAGCATGTTATATAGAGAGTTATTTTGTATATATTCAGTCTATGATGAGCCCAGATTATCATTTATAGATGTGTTCCTCAAGAAGTGTTGAATAAGTTGCTCAACCCACTCTATCATATCTTGGTAATTCCTTAATGATTCATTTCAACAAGATCAAGACAGGTATGTGGACATGTATGACTTTCACTCCTCAGTTTTATAGCATTTCTTGTTTATATTTTCGTTTGAAGCATGAAGGTACATCTCTTCGTGATGCTATAGAAGTAAACTTCTGACCCAAATACCATTATATATTATCTTTGTAGGGTGAACACTCATTCCAAAGAAAACTATCATGCCATGCAGGAATTGATGGAGTAGTTCAAGAGAAGCTCCTTCCGGGTGGAGGAGGTGAACATTGGATCAACCAAAGGAGGGGTCCAAGGAGGATATGGGGGAGGAGATAATAGTTGTAATGTAGGCCCCTTAATATGCTATAATTGTGAATATATAGAGCATATCTCCAAGGATTTCCCATAGTTAAGGAGGGTTATATAGTTTATAAATTCCAAATTCCAAGTATTATCTAGGATACTAACATGATTACTACAAAGACTAGAAATATACTTATGTGTCCAAATAAATGCTCAAGTAAATGCAGGGACAGGGTGCGGTTGACATATGAAGATATGAAAGGTCCACCTCTACTAATTTCCTCTCAAGTTCAAGATCAGATGGCCAATTTCATGCAAAATTATTCCTCAATACTTATGTATGATAGAGTAGGCCCATATATAAGTCCAATAGAAGAATGGATAAATGCATCTTGTCGGAGTTATCCTTCTTCATGGAAGCAATATTAAGGCTTCCAAGCTCCTGTATTCATCTTATTTTCATATCCTATTTGGAGGAAGATCTTCGAATGTACTTGGTTGGTCATTGATGAGATATAATCATGGATTGTATCTAAATACAAAGGTAAAAGATCACGTATGAATCACTTACTCAGTTGGTTACATTGGTCCTCTGATTACACTTAACCCATTCTGGTTGTTGTGTTTAGTGTAGGTGGGTTTTGTTTTACTTGAGTTTAGGCATATATTGTTCCACGTGCATTGAATTTGTTGTTCTTTCATGTTTGCATAGGTTAGTTTATTGTTTATTTAGATAAAGGCAGGACATAAGTGTATGTGTCATGATGTTGTTGATCTCCTTGGATATTTGATGTGTGTGTAGGGCTACATGCACAAGAAGATTCATAGGTTCTCAAGCACTCTCACGAAGAGCATGTGTCCTATAGTTGGAGCCATTGTTATGTTGTACCTATACCAATTCACTTTCAACTGTCTTCCAAAGAGTGGAGGTCGTGAATTTTTCCAGGGACAGTACATGGATGTTTCCAACACTTTTGAGGGATGGTCATGGTCATACCCTTTGGTACTCCTTTAGGAGTACTATGGCTTAATGGAACTAATGACTGCCCTCTTTGGGGTTCTTTAACCCTGAGGTTGGTGTCCTGGGATTCTAGGGGAAGGTCACTAAGTCTCATGAACGCCTCTCTTGTTTACTACTCTGGTTATAGTGTTTCATATTTGAGTATTTTTTGTCCCTTCCTGGTCACCTCAGCCATCCATGTTGGACCCCTTTCAGCATGGCTCCCCTCCTCTTTGGTCCTTTTTAGAAGATGATGGAATCTCCATCACTAGGTTGTACTTCCAGTTTGGGGGGGGGGGGGGGGGTGTTGAGGGATTATCAACATTCTTGGGGTAAGATGCAACATGACACCCTCCCCCCTGCACAATCCATCCTTTTATTCAGTGATTTTCTCAATTTTATATATTTTAGTCATTTTTGGGTAAACTATGGGGAAAATGCCCCAAGTTACCCACTGACTAGATTATTTTATATTGTTTTTGTTATAATTTTAAGTTAATATGTTATAATTTCAAATTGACATTTTGGAGGCATGTCGACCTGGTTATTTTTGTAAAGTGAGTGTGAGAAGGCTATAATCACTTCATTTGAACACAAGACAAGTGAGATAAAACATTATGTTACTTTTTTACCCTTCTTAGGGATCTTGGAAGTGATGTGTACATCTTGAGGAGACTATATTTTTCATGTTTGAAGGAAAATATCTTGAAGTTTCTTTGGTTCTTGCTTTTTTCTGAGGTGATGCTAGAATTGTTTGCTTCACACATGCACAAGGAGGTATCTAAGGTATTTTTCTTTATTTATATTTGTTAAAAGTTGATGAATGATGCTTGTTTATGAATTGAATGGTAGCCATTAATGTTGAACTTTAACTAAATTAGGTCATTTATCAACCTTTCATCCCCTTGGTATTGTGAAGGGCATCCTCTAGAAGGAGTCATTTGAAGCTTGGGCTTTAGATATTTGGGTTTTTCCCCATATTCTCTTTCTCCAACCAGCTCTTGAGGATATTAAGGAAATCCTCTCTTTATCCAAACTTTGAAAATATCTCTCAATGTTGAAATATTGTAACTTCAAAGGATATTCTAAATGTGTTTTACTGATGTAACCCAAGGGAGATGTTATTATTCCTCCGACGGGGTGTTACTATTGTATTTGGTCATCATAGAGTCATGAGGTAAATCCTCCATTGTAATTCAGTTCATTAGTACCCTAATAAATAATATAATATACTATTTTGAGTCTTCCTAGGTGAAGTCGACCCATACAGTTTACTGGGGCTGAGTTGATTAGGGTAAAAGTCAGTTGGCTCAATGTGTATAAATAGAGGAGTTGTGGTTCTTATTTGAACACAAACTCACTCACTTGAGTAGCGCAAGAGAGAGAGAGAGAGAGAGAATATAAGGAGGAGAATACTTGTTTTTGGGGTTATATCTTATACATCTTATAAAGAGGAAGTTTTATTGGGTTTTCTTCCCCTTGAGGGTTTCCCAGGATAAATATTGTGTCTATCTTATGATTGTGTTTCTATCAGTGATTATGGATATGTCATTGCTATGATTTTGAATTGAACACTAATGAACCTAGTCTAGCATATGAAATATTAACATGGTATCAGAGATAACTTGATTAGAGCATCTTTCACAAGGTCAAATTATCTCTCCTCCCTCTCTAGAAGAAATTAGGGTTTTTGAAAAAGATGGAGTTTTGAAGATATACTTACATAAAAATTTGTGCCTCTCTGGAGTGCATATATTGAGCGCAGGATCAAATTTTTTGGGTGGGTGAAGCTTCGGGAAATCCAAACTCTAGTTTGGCCATGAACGAGAAACTGCAGAAAACCAGAACTAGAAATTTTGCAGAACTGCAACCTCGCAAGTAGGATTTGAATACTGAATATTTGGGATCTCCAGAAAGCATTTGAATCAACCAACTCACCTTAGTCAAGCGCATATACCGGTAAGTTCAGCCTCCTATTTTGATAAAATTTCATTTTTTAGTGACCTAGTGGACAAGATGGCCCCAAGCATAGAAAACTGGAAGGCATAGAAAAATTCCTAGCTTGGAAGTATAGGATTGGTCTCATTCTGAAAGAGAATGGCCTTGATAAGTACATCAAGGATGAGATTGCAGAACCTAAAGAATATGAAGCTAAGGAGAAGCATGAATAAGACCTAATCAAGGCAATGAGGATCATTGTTGATTCTATTAAGTATCACTTGATCCCTCAAGTGTCATCTAAGAAGACACCTAAGCTAATGTATGATGCACTTTTCAAAATGTGTGAGGGAAGGAACATTGACAGAAACATGAATTTAAGAGCTCAAATAAAGGGCACCAATATGAGAAAAGGAGAGTTTATTCAAGATTACAACTTCACAAGGGTCTCTCAATTGAGAGAAAAACTAAGTGATATTGGAGACACCCTTGATGAGGATGAACTAGTTATGACTGCTTTCAATGGTCTCACTAGACCTTGGGACTCATTCATTCAAACTCGGTGTGCCAGAAAATAAAGTATGAAGTTTGACATAGTATGGGAAGAATGCATACAAGAAGAAGCTAGAGTAGCCAATAGAGAAGCTCTCCATAGAGAATATGATCAGGCTCTAGCCACCCATACTAAAGGAAGAAAACATTAATCAAACTTAAAGAAGATTAATCATAAGCCTTCAAAGAAGAAATTTCAGAAGAAGAAGAAGGATTACTTAAAGTATCAATGTTACAACTGTCATAAGATCAGACATATTGCTAGAGAATGTTCATCACCAAATAAGAACAACAACAATAAGAGACATCATGCTCATCTAGTTGAAGATGAGGATGTTGAAGAAGAAAGGCCTCGAAAGAAAACTAGAGGTCAATATGTAGAAGAAAATATGTGTTATTCTCAGCACTCTCTGAGTCTGTAACACCTGGTTAAGACACGCTGCTTATTGATAATGGAGCCTCAAATCACATGACAGAGAAGAAGCAAACTCTGTCAAGACTTGAAGAGAAGAACTCTCCCCAGAAGGTATCATTGGGAGATGACTATCAATATCCCATCAAAGGTATTGGTGAATCAAGATACAAGCTTGACTCTGGAACTTCCATGAAGATGAAGGAAGTATTGTATATACTAGGTTTGAAAAAGAACCTACTTTCCATCTCTGTTCTAGATAAGAAAGGATATAGATTTGATTTTATAGATGGACAAGTACTTATGTGGTCCAAAGAAAAGACACTTGAAGATGTTGTAGTCATTGGAGAAGAAGGAGGAGGACTGTACAAGCTCAAAGGACACCCAGAGACAACCCTTGTCCATGAGACTATCGGCTCAAGTGAACTGTGGCATAGGATACTTGATCACATCAACTACAAAGCATTTCAGGCTATGTGAGCAAGGTGGTAACAGGGTTACCATATATGAATATCGAACATGAGGGAAGTTGTAAAGGATGTGTAAGAGGAAATAACATCAAGAATCCCTTTCTGAAAAGTGAAACAAAGACCAAAGGTACGTTGGAACTAATTTATTCTTATGTATGTAGTCCTATGCCCTCCATGTCCTTAAGTGGATATGAATACTATGTCACATTTATTGATGATTATTCAAGAAAGACTTGGATATACTTCTTGAAGAATAAGAGTGAAGTGTTTGGAAAATTCAAGGAATTCAAAGCCTTGATATAGAACCACTTAGAAAAGAGAATAAAGAAACTTAGATCAGATAATGGTGGAGAATACACTTCAAAGGAATTTGAAGCATTCTGTAAGGAGGCAGGAATCAAGAGGGAATTAATCACTCCCTATAATCCCCAACAAAATGGTGTTGTAGAAAGAAAGAATATAATTATCATGGAAGGGTGAAGACCATGATTCATGACCAAGACCTCCCTATGCACCTATGGGCTGAAGAAGAAAGAACAACCATATATGTGCAGAATAGATTATCTCACAGTGCTCTTGGATTCAATACTCTTAAATAGATGTATACCGAAAAAAAACCTGAAGTAATCCCTCTCAAGATATTTGGTTGCCCAGTATATGTACATATTCTGAAAGAGAAGAGAACCAAATTGGATCTTTCTGGAAAGAAAGGAATATTTGTTGGATACTATGAAGTCTCCAAATCCTTCAGGATATACATCTTAGGATTCCATCATATTGAGATTAGTATGGATGTAAAATTTGATGAAGAGATAGCTCTTAATAAGTCTAGAAGGTCTCATCTTGAATAAGTACATGAAGAGGATGCACATCCTAGAATGGTAGAAGTTGAAACCTCTCCCGAAATAGTAGCATCAGAAGATCATGACATGCTAGAACCTCGGGATCCCCCTACTATGGATATATCTCGAAAGAGAATACCTGCTTGGGTAATAGAAATCATACAAGAAGCAGAAAGATATGGAGCGCCAAAAGGATCCAAAAGAACCAGCAAAAGATCAAAGCCATATTCCAGTTATGTAGCTTTGATGTGTGACCTTGTAGATCAAGAACCCACCAGCTATGAGGAAAATGCATAGAATAAATTATGGGTTGAAGCAATGACGGAAGAATACCAGTCGATCATGAAGAATGATGTTTGGGATATTGTTCCCAAACCAAAAAACAAGGGTGTGGTATCTTCAAAATGGATCTACAAGATAAAACATGTTGTTGATGGAAGTATTGAAAAGTACAAAGAAATATTTGTGGCTAGAGGATTCTCTCAAAAAGAAGGGATCGATTATGAAGAGACATTTTCTCTAGTATCAAGGTACACTTCCATCAGAACCATCATGGCACTTGCTTCCATGATGAAATGGGACTTACACCAGATGGATGTAAAGACAACCTTCCTTAATGGTGTGATTGAGGAAGAGTTTACATCAAACAACCACAAGGATTTGAAGTCTAAGACCAAGCGAATCATGTATGTAAGTTGAAAAAGGCTCGGTATGGACTGAAGCAAGATCCTAGAGCTTGGTATGGCAGAATAGATAGCTTCTTGAGAATTTTTAGCTTCACCAAGAGTAAATTCGATCCTAACCTTTATATGAATATTATGGATCATAAACCTATCATACTATTATTGTATGTAGATGATCTATTTATGACTGTAAATGAGAAATAGGTCGCAGGCTGCAAGAACAAGCTAGCTGCAGAATTTGAGATGAAAAATCTTGGATTGATTCATTATTTCCTAGGGTTGGAAGTGTGGCAGAGCCCAAAAGAAATCTTTCTGAACCAGGGAAAGTATGCAGTAAAAATATTGAAAGCATTTGATATGGTGGATTGTAAATCGATGGACAACCCCATGGACACCAACCTGAAGTTGTTGTCTAATAAGACATCAGAGTTAGTGGGCATGACTCACTACAAACATATTATTGGGTCATTAATGTATCTAATGAACACAAGGACATATATATGCTTTGTTGTGAACATTTTGAGTTAGTATCTAGTTAAACCTAGATGGGTTCACCTGATAGATGAAAAGCATTTCATGAGGTACCTAAAAGGTATGATTGATTTGGGACCTTACTATGGGAGTGATCATGACTACAAATTGTATGGATACACAGATTCATATTGGACAGGAAGCATCACAGCCAGGAAGAACACCTCAGGTGGATGTTATTATATGGGATCCGCCATGATCTCATGGTTTAGTAAGAAACAGTCCAGTGTTTCTCTTAGTACAGTTGAACCAGAGTACATTGTAGCTTGCTCCGCTTATTGTGAAGCGGTATGGCTTTAGAAGTTGATTTTAGGAATAATTGACATGGATTTGGACACCACAGTAATTCTTTGTGACAACTAGGGTTCTATAAAGATGACAAAGAATCTGGTGTTCCATGACAAATCGAAGCACATAGAAATCCAATATTTTTATATAAGCGGTATGGTACAAAAGGGAGCTATAAAGCTCTAGTATGTGAGTACCGATGAGAAAGTTGTTGATGTACTGACCAAGCCTCTATCTCTAGTGAAGTTTGAATATTTCTGTGACAATCTTGGTGTAGTTTGAAAATACTTTCCTCGCAAGGAGGAATAGTGATGGGAATACAAATGATGAAGATATGGACCTTCTTCGAAAAGGAGGAACGAGTCGAAGCTATGGACTCTCCTCAGAAAGGAAAAATAGATCGAAGACACAAACCCTCCTCGGACAAAGGGGGAGCAAGTTGATAATATAAAACTTCTCAAGAAAGGGGTAGTAATGATGAGACTGACATCAATGATGGATGACGGTGATAATGAAGGTCTAGCATTTACTTGTGGACGATAGTATCCTATATTGAGGATAGCAGGTATAACACTCTATTCATGAGAGTGGTCCTTACTAAGGATGTCCCTGCAGATGTGACTCTCACATGGAGAGTACCCACATTAATTTATGGATACAATAGAATAACACTTGCTCAGGAGTGGTCCTAATCTCAGTGGTAATGATGCTCTACGATAGGACTGACATTTTGTATGCATTGGAGATCTTCTTTGCAGACTATACTCTTGTATGGAGAGTATTCCTACATTCATATGTAGATTCCATATAATAACACTCGCTTAGGAGTGGTCCTAACCTTAGTAGTATGGATTGTCTATGATGAGTCATCACAAACATCATAGTATAACACTCACTTGGGAGTGGCCCTAACCTCAGTGGTATGGATGTTCTACGATGGGCCGACATTTCGTATGTGTTTTAGATCTTCTCTACAGACAATACTCTTGCTTGGAAGAGTATGCCTACACGTAAGTGTAGATACCGTAGTATAATACTCACTTGGGAGTGGTCCTAACCTTAGCGGTATGGATGGTCTAGGATGAGTCCTCACCTATATGCACCTATATGCACCTATATGCATCCATATGCATCTGATTATTTCAGGCATATCATCATAAAGTCAGACTTAAAGGGAGGTGTTGGGATATTATAAACCCACTTCATACTTAGGATAAAATATTTCATCATTTCTTATTAATTTCCTACCCACTAGCCTAGATAGTTGGCCTCCACTTGCACCACTTGGTCAAGACTTGTCATATATACCCTAGGAGCACCTTTATCCTGGTCCTGTTTAAATCATTCCCACTTTATTGACTTCCAAAATCAGTAACTACTCCTTCCCGCAAATTCTGTCTTTATACTACTTTATTCCAGTTTTTTAGTGGATAAGGTAAAGCTATTCAACTAAGAAACTATTATCTTTTGTTGTCAACCCATCCTCCATGATTTTCTCTTGAGATTCTAGGATTAGCATGTTTATCCATCATCCATGACAACTCACTCATGATTTATCTAATTCGTGAGGTCCTTGACTGATAAGGAAAGTGCTTTAGAAACGTATGGGGGTTTATCATATTTAGTAAGTATGTTTTCTGAGCTAGATGAGTTGTGTCCTATGCAACTTGAATTTACCTATGAGGGATGTACTATTTATGTACACTATTATTCATTATTAATCAATGGGAAGGATACACTCCAATATTCAACTCTTCTTCATGTGATTCAGTCTCTCTATCTTCTCTCTATTTTCTTTGTGCATGCTTGTGATAATTATCATGTAGTAAGATCTACTTCATGTGCTTCTTCTTTCCATCAAGGCTCTATTTCTACATGGTATCAGAGCTAAAATCTCTACACAAATATTGCAAAAAGTATGGTCAATATGAGCAATAATGCAAAAACAAGCAAGCATACCAGAACAATGGCAGAGCCCACGTTGAAAAGATCATCATAAGTCATGTTCCTATCATTTCAAATGAGTGAAGAATATATTACTCAGATGCAAGGTTGTTGGATAGTGGCTGCAGAAACCACATGGCAGGTAACAAGTTGTTATTTTCTAGCTAAGATTCCCATGTCATCGCCAAAATCAAGTTAGGAAATCATTATCTAGTTCTCAATCAAGGAAAATCATTGTTCCTATTCTTACTAAATAGAATGAAAATTTTATACATGATGTATTCTATGTTCCAAATCTGAAAGTCAAACTGATCATTGTGGGCCAACTGATTCAGAACAAGTATGATGTCAAGTTTATTGACACTTATTGCACTATCTATGATAAATACCCCATTAGAAGACTCTTGGCCAAAGTAGAAATGACCAAGAATAGGATATTTCCTTTCAGTTTCAGAAGTGATACCCTGTCATAATCATTTGCACATATTGTCTCCAGTCTTGATGAAACTTGGTTGTGGCATTGTAGGTTTAGTCATCTACCCTTCAAGAGTCTAAGTATTTGAAAAAAATAGTCCATGGTCAAGAGGTTAAAAGTCATGAATGAATAGTAAATTTCTTGTGAAGATTGTATCTTAGGGAAACATCAAAGGGACAACTTCTCCACTTCCACATCTGAGACAAAGAACACTTGAGTTATTTCATACAGATCTATGTGGACCCACGCAAACCCAATCCATAGTAGGTAGCTTTTATTTTCTGACATTTATTGATGACTATAGAAGGAAAGTATGGGTCTACTTTCTCAAGCAAAAAGCATATACCTTTTCCAAATTTAAAGAATTCGGGGCATTGCCTGAAAAGAAGTCTATAAAAACCATCAAAGTGCTCAATTCATATGGTGGAGGTGAATATGATTCACATGATTTCATCGAATTCTACAAATATCATGGATCCAACAACATTTCACTCCCAAATACACTCCACAAAAAAAGGAGTTGTTGATGAAAGAATCAAACCATCATGAACATGGATCGAAGCATGTTGTCATTTAAAAAGTTGTTAGATGATTATTGGGTTGAAGTTGTTGCATGTTCAATATATTAGCTGAATAGATCTCCTACTGTGAGTTTCAAAGACAAGATACCTGAAGAAGGTAATTCTCTATTCAATTAGATTAGACTCTGCTCTCTCATTTGTTTGGAGGGTTTGGGATAACTATGTGTGTGAGGAAACATTTATTCCTTACATTTTTGTGAGTCAATTCTTTGTTTGTGGTTGGGTTGAACGTAGGTTGGATTTTCTCTTGACTATTTGTAGTGACCAAGAAGAAGGGTATATTATTTGGGTTGGAAAAATATTAGGCTATACAGAGGATATTAGGGATTGTTTTGAGCAGTCACTTGGTGTTGGTTGTGTGGATTGTAGCGTGGTTTTTTTTCTTGGCATGTGTAGTTTTAGAGTTGAGTAGGGAATTGTTTTTATATATGAGATTTGGAGTCATTATCACAATGGATTTGGAAAAAAAAATGATGAACTGTTTGAGTGAATTCGAGACACTCAAGCCAATATTTTTTATATACGCCATCTAATGAGATGGTTAGATGACCAAATAGAAGTCTTGATTGTAGATGTTTAATATATAACTACCCATGTGCCTGTTTTGGACGGTCGTCTTGATGAAATAGAAAAACCTACTCTCAAATTTCAAGTTTCACCTCCGAGATAAACTCTCATCCTGATGGCAATAAAGGTATTTTCCATGCTTGTGATGCACTAGTTGCAGAAATCTTGAAGACTTTGGAAAAGCATGAATATCTTACTATAGGGACCAACATAAATCCATCTTAAGCATTGAAAGGGATCCAAATTCTTGAGGTGCAATTTTTTCTTATCTTAAATTTTTTACATGTACAAAAAAATTTGCACCTCAAGAATTTTGATCCCTTTGGTGCTTGGTGAATCTGAAATTAACATGATTTTTTAATTACTTTTCATTTGGTTCTTATTTTTTATTTTATAAGCAGACATGAATATCCCCATACAATGTTGTAGGGCTACTCTCGATACAAAAAATTTCAAAATAGATGAGAATTCAGAAGGGAAAAGCTCTGAAGCTCGTTTAGTTATGCAATTAGTTCATGTGGGCATAAATATTTCAATCTCTAGTGAGAGTGTTGATGCAGACTCTTCCAAAGAAAGAAACACTTTTGGCTCAGATGGACAAAAGAGGAACCAGTCGATCAGGTTATGGCAAGTGGAAACTCTTCCACTTAATTTCCAACTTTTATGTTTAATTTTTGTCAAAAATTGCTTGGATAGTTCGGTAAAATATAATGAAGTATAATATTATTTAGTCCTTTTGAAGTCACTTTTAGTGTCTAGATGACTATATTAAGTATTTACTTCACTATGGAAAACTATGTTCAATACATTTTGAACTATATCTCTTTATCTTTGAAGCTTATCATTTTAATTGTTTATAATACAAACATTACATGTTTTAGTTTTTTTTTAAATGAGTGATACTTATCTATTAAAATCATTATAAAATGTGTTACTTGTAATACTTTAGAGTAATTTTTAATATTATTAGAGATTAGTATTAACTTATTTTTAATTTTTAAATATTATCAGAGATGGTATTAACTAATCTTAAGGTAAAATAGATAGAAAGAAGTGTAGAGTAAGAGTATATAGTAGTATTTGTCACCCAACTACAATTGTAGCTATAATCTAAAGAGGAATTCAAAGTATATAGTTAAAATTACAACCAAATAATTATAGGGGTACTCAAGGCATTTAATCAAAATTACAACCAAATAAATTGAGAAACAAGTTGAGGTATTCAATGCATTTAGTCAAAATTCCAACCACATAAGAAAATTTTGGAATAATGGTCCTAACCTTAGTGGAATAATTTTGCAATAATGGTCTACGATGAGTCCTCATGGATGATAGGGTCGGCACTGGGTGCATTCGAGATCTACATTTATTTGTAGACAATTCAGCTGATCAATTTCATGGATCATGTTAATGGATGATTGCATCATCCTTGGACTTAAGTCCGAAAGTGATCAGGATTGATCATCCCGCAAATAGATCATGTGTACTACAGGTAGTGTGGAAATGAAGGATTAAGTAGATTGAATTACAACAACGAAGGGTCAAGTAGATCAAAGTGTGGCTACAAAGGATCAAGAAGGATCGAAGTGTTGCTACAAAGGATCGAAAGGATCGAAGTGTTGCTGCAAAAGGATCGAAAGGATTGAAGTGTTGCTACAAGGGATTAAGAAGATTGGAAGGTTGTTGCAGAAGATCAAAGTGTTGTTGCAAAGGATCGAGAAGATCGAAGTGTTTTTGCAAAGGATCAAGAATATCGAAGTGTTGTTGCAAAGGATCAAAGTACTGCAAAGGATCAAAAGATCGAAGTGATGCTACAAAGGATCAAAAGGTTGAAGCATTGCTACAAGAGGATCAAGTGATCATGTGATGCAGAAGATGAAGAGTAATTGTTCCAGTTATTGATTGTGAAAACTTCCTATGACATATAGATGTATTACCTTAATGTACTATTAAATATATTTTCTCTCTATTCTCCTATAGTCTATGATGATGTTGTCAATATAATAACCTTCTCGTTAAGGGGGGGTGTTAAAATGTTGTAACTTCAAAGGATATTCTAAATGTATTTTACTTATGTAACCCAAGGGAGATGTTACTATTCCTCTAGAGGGGTGCTACTATTGTATTTGGTCATCATAGATTCATGAGGTAAATCCTCCATTGTAAGTCAGGTCATTAGTACCCTAATGAATAATATAATATATTGTTTTGATTCTTCCTAGGTGAAGTCGTCCCAAACAGTTTAGTGGGGCCAACTTGATTAGGGTAAAATTCAATTGGCTCAATGTGTATAAATAAAGGATTTTTGGTTCTTATTTGAACACAGAGTCACTCACTTGAGTAGCGCATAGGAGAGAGAGAGAGAGATACGGAACAGAAGGAGGAGAGTACCTATTTTTGGAGTTATATCTTATACATCTTATACAGAGGAATTTTTGTTGGGTTTTCTTCCCTTTAGGGTTTCCCAGGATAAATAATGTGTCTATCTTGTGATTGTGTTTCTATCAGTGATTGTGGATATGTTGTTGCTATGATTTTGAATTGAACACTAATGAATCTAGTCTATCATATGAAATATTAACACTCAAGAGGAAGGTTGATCACCTTCCTTGATGCCCTAAGGTTAGGGTAAAACCTTAAAACCCACCTTGTATTTATTCTCATACAATTTTCCTTCAAATCTCTTGCATTTGCATGTGTGATTATTGCATTTTTCATGGTAAATTAGCTTAAATTTAGGTCTGCAATTTTATGTTGAAAACCCTAAAAATCAAAAACAAATTTTTTTTCACTTTTGGCTCTGCCCAAAATTTCGGTCTCCTTACCTACAAATTCATCCTAGCTTCCAAATCTCTAAAAACCCTAGGGTGAAATGCTAGGAAGCCCTAAAATTAAAAAATTCCCTAAAACCTAAAATATGCCCTAAATCTAACCCTAAACAGTCCTAAAATCATACCTAAGGAACTAATCTACCCCTCTTAGATTCAATCCACCTCTTCCTCCCCTCCTATATCCCTCAGTTGCCCCCTTTTATTCCCCTTTTACCTTGGGCCTAACCAGATCATCCCTTTTGGGCTTCCCTCAAACCACGACCAACCTAAGGAAAGGCTTGGCCTTCTCTTGCAAACTTGCGTCCTCCCTTTTTGGGTATGTCTAAGGCCACACCAACCAATAGACAACCCATTCAGTGGTTGTAATAACCCCTGGGTCGTTTTTTTGGTGACCATCTATAGGGTGTGCAATTTAAAGCAGACTTCTTTCCCACTTCCAAACATCCCTAACACCTGCATGCATACACCAAAGAGTGAGTTAAAGGGGTGAGTTATTGTTGACTCCAACCATTATTTCCAAATTGGTGTTTACTTGCAAGTAAAATATACCTATCAAACAATTTATAAACACTTTGAATGTTGGTACTACCTTCAAAATTGCACTTTAAGTTGGAATCTTCAAAACATTGTTTGAACACATATTGTTTTTTTTTGTAAGTACAGTATTCACATTAATGATAAGAAGAAAGGCCTTCTAAAACCTTTTACAAAGAGAAAAATCAACTTCTTCCCATCTTAAGCATGATTGTAGCAAAAGATAATACTACTTAGAAACAGCCCCGACTCCAAACTATCTCTTATCACTGAAAAAATTCACTACTTCCCAACCCACAGACTCAAGCTAAAAGATATCAGACTAGCTTCTAAAGAAGCTCGGGCATAGCCAAATTGGCACCCATCATTACAATCATAACCCCCACAGACTCAAGCCCTAGAAGATTTTTTAGAAACCCTAAAGGATCATATACCATACCAAAATGATTTAATCAAGGAAACATCCACCATCTTGAGAGAATCAAGATAAACAAAATAAGCTGGAAAGAACATATCTCAAAGCAACGCTTAAGCTAGACAACATACATAAGCTAGACAGCACATACCAGTTCAGAAGATCGCCATATGTGATGAACACAGTTTAACAAGAAGAGAGAAGCCATCCATAAGAATAGTTCGCTTTGAAGCCAATAAGACATATATCCGAACAAGAGAAGAACCACCACGATGAGCATTAGAGGCCCCAAAAAAGAACCAGAATCAAAAAGGATCACCGACCCCCAAAGCAGAATTACAACAAAATATAAGATAATTCCTGGCCACTGCTCTAAGTGGTACCAGGAAAATCCGGTTTCGCTGCACCAGGAATTGAGAGAACAGGGAATTGAAAACCTAGACAGGCAATCAAGAAATCAACTTTGTCTTCAACCCGTTGAATTGATGTTTCAACATGTTGAACCGAGGCAGAGATGGTCGCCTTCCATGGGTCTGGAGAAGGACTACCCGAGTCATTAGTCTAATGGTCCCACTCAGCCCTACCCACCAAATTTTTCATGACCCAGAACAGCGCTACTGATTTTTCATAAAGACTCGTATGCCCCACAGTATGGCTAGGGTCCAAAATCCACTCCTGCATATTCTTAGATTCCTCTTTTGGTTTTTGAGTATCAAGTTCAGCCCATAATCTCCGCTCAGTCGTAGAGATGCGGTTCTGAATGTCCTGAGGAAGTTCTAATTCAAACATTCAGGACTCCCATAAAGCCTGACGTTGCACCCGGGATTCCAGCTCATGGGAGTCTGAAAAGGATTGCGACCTCTTACCCTTTCCTTTATCACCCATCCTGATGAACCAGAGATTACCTATCAAGGAAACATCCACCATCTTGAGAGAATCAAGATAAACAAAATAAGCTGGAAAGAACATATCTCAAAGCAACGCTTAAGCTAGACAACATACATAAGCTAGACAGCACATACCAGTTCAGAAGATCGCCAGATGTGATGAACACAGTTTAACAAGAAGAGAGAAGCCATCCATAAGAATAGTTCGCTTTGAAGCCAATAAGACATATATCCGAACAAGAGAAGAACCACCACGATGAGCATTAGAGGCCCCAAAAAAGAACCAGAATCAAAAAGGATCACCGACCCCCAAAGCAGAATTACAACAAAATATAAGATAATTCCTGGCCACTGCTCTAAGTGGTACCAGGAAAATCCGGTTTCGCTGCACCAGGAATTGAGAGAACAGGGAATTCAAAACCTAGACAGGCAATCAAGAAATCAACTTTGTCTTCAACCCGTTGAATTGATGTTTCAACATGTTGAACCGAGGCAGAGATGGTCGCCTTCCATGGGTCCGGAGAAGGACTACCCGAGTCATTAGTCTAATGGTCCCACTCAGCCCTACCCACCAAATTTTTCATGACCCAGAACAGCGCTACTGATTTTTCATAAAGACTCGTATGCCCCACAGTATGGCTAGGGTCCAAAATCCACTCCTGCATATTCTTAGATTCCTCTTTTGGTTTTTGAGTATCAAGTTCATCCCATAATCTCCGCTCAGTCGTAGAGATGCGGTTCTGAATGTCCTGAGGAAGTTCTAATTCAAACATTCAGGACTCCCATAAAGCCTGACGTTGCACCCGGGATTCCAGCTCATGGGAGTCTGAAAAGGATTGCGACCTCTTACCCTTTCCTTTCTCACCCATCCTGATGAACCAGAGATTACCTATCAACACCCTAACAAGACAATCACAGAAATTCATAGAAAGAATTCCCGATGGGCAGTTGATAGTAATTTCACCACCCTGCGCCATAATATATATCCTAATACCAGTTCTCGTCATGATGAGCACATCCCGAAAAATTCACAACACAATCCCTACCAAGTATCTCGGATCAGACTCGCCATTAATACACATCACCTGCTTCCTAGTGAATAGGACAAGATGCGTACCAACCTCCGTCAGACATATGAAAGTATATGCCCAAACCATCATATATAAATCTCGCATCTGGTCATAACTAATAAATCAAAGATTACAGCCATGAAGCGCCACGTGCTAGCAATATTTTATGCCAGCGCTAGTAATTATTCCGACCCTCCATATGGAAGCTAGTACAATCGCGATTGATGAGATCTTGACACTGGGTGCGAGCTATCATGTCTGGAAGCAAGTTCCAATCACTTTCTCTCAAAGATGTACACGTACCTACCCCCAAATTAG
This sequence comes from Pseudotsuga menziesii, assembly GCA_001517045.1. Classification (NCBI taxonomy): domain Eukaryota; kingdom Viridiplantae; phylum Streptophyta; class Pinopsida; order Pinales; family Pinaceae; genus Pseudotsuga; species Pseudotsuga menziesii. The sequence continues at coordinate 296,361 of LPNX010434543.1, forward strand.
CTATATTATCCGCCACCTTGTTGTGATTCCTTCTTACATGCGTGAAACGGACAACATTCCTGTTAATGAGACATGTCCTAAGGGAATCGATTCTACTTTCCAAGCACCATGAGGACAAGACCTTGGTACTTTAAGAGCCATTTTGCAGTTTAGACGCTAGGAGAATAATCATCTGAGAGTCGCCTTCCGCTATAATCATCTTGTGAAAATTCTCAATGACCCATTCAAGACCTTGAATCAATCCTTCAATCTCTGCAATGTTGTTAGAATCAATTCCCAAGAAGCCATAGCCAAAACTTAGCATTTTACCTCTGTGGTCATAGATAATAAAGCCGTATCCCGACTTTCCATTATTACCCTTTAAAGCTCCGTCAAAATTTAGTTTCAGGAAACCAGTTGGCGGAGGACTCCAAAGGTCCGAGATTTGAATGACCAAGAGAGTTTTATGGTTAAGCAGAGCAGAATTCACAAAATCTTCCAGACCCCAATATGCTAGGATCTGCCTTTCCACCCCTGCTAAATCTGAGTCCTTTATGTCCCAGCTGGAAAGAAATATGGTTTCCTTAATTTTGGATTCCATACAATGCCAAAGATTGAGAGGGACGAAGCCCTGGAGCGGAAAGTTTCGGCATTGCACTCATTCCATATTATCCAAATCAAAAAATTGGGGAATATTTCCCAAAGCCGGTTCAAGAGATAACTCTGGAAAGGATTCTTAGGCCAGTGAATCAAGGTTCCCATAGGGTTCTTCCAAATTCGATCAGAACGATGGAAAAGCACAACTCCATGATCCCATAGATCAGCCGAAAATGGACATTCATCCAGAAGGTGCGACGTTGTTTCCTCTACTTGCTGGCACAGAGGACACTGGTAAGGACCATACATCCCACGTCATTGTAAATTTTCCCCAGTTAAAATTCTTTTATGAATAACTAACTAACTAAAAATAGTGATTTTGGGCCATAATTTTTTCCCCCAGAGGTTACTCCAAGTTATAACGGTTCGGTTTTCAAAGTTCCTGAAAAGAAGGTTGTAGGCTTCTTGAGAGAAAAAACCCCTTTCGGACAATAACCCCATTGAATCTTGTCATTACCTTCTTGTCTGCGAATACATCTCATGGTAAGCTCTTCCTGAAGCCAGGAATATTTCGAGGAGGGGCTTAGGCGTTCCAACCAATTCTGAGTCACCCAAGGCCGAGAGAAAGAACCAGGAATCTAGAGCCCCCATAGGTCCACCACTTTGCATAAATTCTTGTTAATACAAGCATTCTTGGAGTTGTGGGCATTTCCCCATTCGTTCCAAAGGAGGAAGTCTTTTCCAAGCATCCTCCCAAAAGCGAGCCGTTTTACCATCACAAATTTCCCATAAACAATGCTACTGAATTAGGCTATGACCTGCTAGACCATTTTCCATATATGAGAACCATATTTCTCCTCAAAAAAATGAATTAATTCACGAAAATCCCAGTGGGGAGCATATTTGGCTAACCATAATTTAGCCCATGGTTCCTGGGAATGAGTTAGCCAGCACCACCAAAGCTTAGCTCCAGCTATTAAACCCTCTTTTTCAGGATCTTTGAGACCCAAAACACCCTAAGATTTAGGTTTACAGACAGTATCACAATTAACCAAAGCCCATTTGTGAGAATGTTGAGTACCACTCCATATGAACTTCCTTTGGATATTCTACAAATCCCGAAGGATAGATTTAGGATCCAACATAGTAGAAAACATATATGTAGGCAGTGCCTGAAGCACTGATTTGACAAGAACCAAATGGCTCGGTAAATTCAGAGATTTCAAAGTCCAATTACTTAGTCGTTTCTTGACTTTATCCAATAGTTCAATCCAAGAGTTTTTCGTAAACCGAGAGTTTATAAGAGGAGTTCCCAGAAAAGTAGAAGGAAGAAAACTCTCAGAAAAACCTAAGATACAAAGAATATTATGAGGAGTGTTAAAGAAAAAAACCTAGGATTTTTTAGCATTGAATTCCAATCCAGAAGCATGGCCGAACTGATCCAAACAAGTACGAAATCTAGTGGCTTCTTGGACAGAGGGATAACCCATCAGCATAGTATAATCAACAAATTGTTGGTGGAAATGACTGGCCCCATCTTGAGTACCACTTAAACCTTTTATAGAATTGGCCTCCTTTAAAGCAGAAATAGATCTTCCCAATCCTTCGGCCATTAAAATGAACAAAAAAGGTGACAACGGATCCCCTTGATGGATACCATGAGTTGGGTTAATGATACTAGAAGGGACCCCATTAACTAGAATATAAAAGAAGGCCAAAGAGATCAAATGCATAATCCAATTGACCCAAGTCACACTAAACCCAAAAGCTTCCAACATTTTCCTGATAAATTGCCAGGTTAGTTTATCATAAGCTTTGTCTATATCTAGCTTAATCAACATTCCCGACAATTTTTTACATTTGATTGAATGTAAGATTTCATGAACAAGAATAATCCCATTCGAAATATGATACCCTTCTACAAACCCTGATTGTTCCTAAGAGATCAGAGAGGGTAAAATAGTTTTAAGCGATTAGCAATTACCTTGGTAATAATCTTATAAATCACGTTACAGAGGCTAACAGGTCTGAACTTGTCCGAAAAATCAACACCCTCACCTTTAGGGATCAGAGTTAGAAACATAGCATTTAAGGCACGAAGAATATGACCAGATAATCTAGATTGCTCCACAATATTCCACACATATATTTTAATCATCTCCTAGAAATGATGAAAAAAATTAACAGTAAAACCATCAGGGCCAGGTGAGGTACCTTCCTTCGTCTGAAAAACCGCCTCCTGGACCTCTTGAAGAGAGATATAATTCATTAATAGTTGGTTTTGTTCCCTTGAGACCAAGGAAGGAATTCGACTAGTAATGACTTCAATGTCAGTCGTTTGGTCCCTTCGAGGATTAGTTAAAATATCAAAAAAGTGAGAATTAAGCAATTCCTCAATTTCTTCCCTACCTTCCAATAAGTTTCCTGCAGCATTTTTAAGTGAATAAATATTATTCTGAAACCTAGATTGGATGACAAAATGATGAAAGAATTTGGTATTCTTCTCCCCTTCACGAAGCCACTTGATGCGGGACTTCTTCCACCAAAGAATTTCTTCCTGTTTTTCACGTTCTTCAAGTTGGTTTTCTACCAACCTTTCCTCCTCGAGTAAAGCTAGGGAATAGCCTTCATTAATCTCGAAGGATTGAATCTTGAGAAGACGAATCTCTAGTCGATGTTTTTCCGAGAAAACGTTCCCAAACACTTCCTTATTCCATTTCTTGATTTTAGATTTCATAGCCTTCAGATTTTGTTGGAAGGACCACATATTAGAAACCTGATTGGATTGCATTTCAGCCCACCAGGTTTTTACTTTTTCTTCAAAGTCGATATTAGCCATCCAAAATTGCTCAAAACGAAAAGGTTTTTTGAATTGAGACCCTAAACCACTCCACAAGAGCTCGATCGTCCTGTGATTGAACCCTCGACCAAAGAGGGTCGAGCTATGGATCTCACTTCCTAAATTAATAATAGATTCAAAAACTAGGAATCGATCTAGTCTGGAAGCAATATGACCATCCCCTATTCTTTTGTTATTCCAGGTAAACCACCCAACCCCTGGAGTAATATCTACGAGACCCATATCTTCAATGGTCTCGCGGAAAAGATTACATTCTTCCTCTAAACAGCGCCTACCACCCTTTTTTTCTTCCAACGAAGTGATTAGATTAAAATCACCTCCTACTACCTAGTGCTCAAAAGGCATACAGGTTTTCAAATTGGAGAGGGTTTTTAGAAAACTACGCTTATCACCCGAATGCTGAGGACCATAAATATTTGCAAGTAAACCTAAAATTGGAAAACCAACCACCTTGAAAATAGCGAAGATAGGATTACGGGTTCCTTGAAAATCAGAAAGGGAAACCCGATTCGGATCCCATAAGATGCATAAGCCTCCGTTGAATCAATACCCATACTTTCGCAACGGGCACAGATTTTACTCCTACGCTCCTGAATAAAGTTAGCCTGACATTTGGTTTCTTGTAAAAAGACAATAGCAGGATTAGTCCTCTTAATCTTCTGGTAGAGAATTTTCATTTTTCTCAGGCTATTAATGCCTCGAGTGTTCCAGGAAAGGAGTTTCATTAAAACAAAGTTATAGACCAAGAGCAGCTTTAATTGTCGGGTATTGACCCGATTCAACCAACTGCCTCCCTACATCCATCACTCTATGTTTATTGGATTTACGACCAGGTTTCGTGCCGCTATCTTCACCTGATTTTTTAGTTTCTTTAAAGGAACCTGAATTAATACCTAAAGAACTTGAGAATTTAGCTTTAAGAATGGCCTCCTTTAAAAGACTAACCTATTCTTGAGGAACATAACCTTTAACTTTATTTGAACATGATTTCTCAATTCCTTCAAGATCTAATTCACCGATATCCATCTCTTTAGATTCATCCAGAATATTTGATAGCAAAGAAATGTCCATAGCTTCAACCTCTGATCTAGCTTATTGATGTGATTTTTCGGTATAAAGATCCTTGGTAATATTTGGAGTAGAGGAAAGTCTTGAAGGTTGAACAACCTCTGATTTGGAAGGATTAACCCCAGGACTTCTCGAATCCAAAGACTTCCCTACCTGGTCACCCAAAATATCAAAGGAATTAGAACTATTATTTTTCTTGACACTGTCTTGATGATCTTGTTTTTTATATCCTCGTTTGCGAGAAGACACTTTGGAGAAACCAGGATCCGCTAGATCAAATACCTTATCAACCAGCTTTTTGGGATGATTCAGAGGACATTCCCTAAACAAGTGGACATACTCATGGAAATGACGACATCTAAAGGGCACTTGTTCGTAGTCCAAATTTTGGAGCCATTCTTCATCCTCCCAGAGGAACCTTATTCCCTCTGGAAGTGCCTTGGAGAGATCCATGTAGATATAGATATGAGCATCGACAGTATATCTTTGAGGTTTTGTTTGCTCCAAAATTTTTATAAAGGATCCTAAACAGTTACCCAATTCTTCTAGAATTTCAGCATCCCAATATTCCTAAGGGAGTGAATATAACCTGATCCAAACTGGGGCGATTCTCATATCTTCCTTTTCCGGACAAAATTTCTCTTTCCAAGGACAAAGGAAAAGACACGTAGAGTAATATAAATATGGACCACCATTGATAATCCGATTCTGATCTTCTTGACTGATAAAGGAGACAATAAAAAAAACCTTCGATCCCAAATGTAAATCATAATGACCTTTAGGTTTCCATGTAGATTTAATCCACCAAATCAAAGCTTTCTCCAATGGCTGCAAACCATTGATTTCCCAATCGAAGCATGATCCATCATGAACTGGATCTTTTCCCTTATATTTGCAGACTTAACTAACATGGATGGAATAGTTGATGCTTTTGGAAAGCATTGACCAGGTTTACGATCTATGCCAGTAGTACCAGGCATATCACAGGATATTAAATTGATCAAGATTTCCCCAATATTCAAGTTACCCTGGTCATGAGGGTGGAATTTAGAGGGTCCCCCCCCCCCTCCAAGACCATTGAAAGATACCAAGCTTCGATCGCCTACTAAAAACTCTATAGGTTCCTCCCTCCTCACTTCTTGGAGCTCATATTTTTTTCACGCCATTAAATTGATGTTCAATATGTCCTAATCATTTGAACACATATTGTTGCTAGTCATATTTGTCACTCATTGCTTTGAATAGTGGTGAATGGTTGGTTTATGAACATTGTATCCTTATATACAAGATATACTAATCTATTGTATATGTTTGTTACATAGATGCATAACAAAAATTGAATGCATGATCTTTGATAACTTTGATCAGTGGTGAATGGTTGGTTTATGAACATTGTATTATTATCTACAAGATATACTAATTTATTGTAGATGTTTGTTACATGGATGCATAACAGATGTTGAATGCATGATATTTTAATATAACAACATTGAATGCATCTTCTTATTGCTTACGTTATTACTAATATACTATCATAGCTTAGCATCCATACTTATGCATACACAACATTGATTTGTATGTTAATGGTTGTAAATGAATGGTTAACTACTTTGAACTAGTGATTTGGATGTTTGTAAGTTAGTCATGTTCAATTTCATGGGGCCCAAAATTTTTGGGAGTTTTGGAGCTATGTTTCCATTTTAACAAGTATGGTCTTTCCCCTTTAAATGAAAGTGTCAATAAAGTTGACATCTATTGAAATATTCCAAAGAAAAAAGAATCAATAGCAGCAAACAACTAGCAACCTTTTTTTTGTAAATTTGGTGTATCGTATTTGATAGTTGACATGAGATGTCATCATATAATGACCATAAATCTAAATGAGCTTAAACTATCACACAATATCTGAGTAGATTCTAGAGTGACATCCACACTGACAAAACTATGCCTTCTTGAGTTGACATTGATATAAACAAGCCAAGAACTTTTGTTGAAGGAACTTTGACAACAACAATAAGATACCTTCCTCGATGTGTGTCCTCTTCTACAACTACTTTATGAGCTCTTTCCATGCACATTTACATGTACTCGTAGTGACATTCATATCAATGTGTATTATTAGCTTCAATTGTCACATCCCCATACCAACGATGGAGAGGACGCGACTACGGCACTATTAATGTCAAACAAGAAAAATAGTCCATGGACATATTATAAAAACGATAATAAATAAAATGCATTGATCATAAGATACATAAACAGATGCATTGTAAATATAAATACATAGCGGAAGCAAAACACGTGCATTCATCATGTTCATATTAATTCATAAAACAATAGTTTGCAGAGATTAAGCACAAGAATACTTATATTGAAGTGAAGTTGGTCTGCAACTAGCTACGTCGTTGCAACGTTCCACCCAATCGTAGGCCAGTGTGCTCATCAATATCTCAACATCACTGCCACCCCCAAGCTAGGCATGATTCCACAAGGCACTAGGGAACAACAGGCTCACACATAGCCAAAACCATATGTTCATAGTCAAGCCAACACACTGTTGGGTTTCACACACTATTAAGGAAACAATCCAATAACATGGAGGGGTCCTTGGACTTACTTAGCTAAGCCAATCCATACATCAAACACATAGTCAACCAATTAATCAAACACACCCACACACAACTGTCGGATATGAACAAAACATTTATAGGAAACCAAAACAAAACGGCTGAGGGGAAAACAACCCTGCATGAGCAACTATGTGTTCAAGAAACATTCCTGGGCTTCCTAGAGGTAAAAATGGCCTCATCAATCCCTTAGATCCTGGATCTATTCTCCCATCCGTTGGGCATTACCAGAAACAGAATTTGCAACCACAAATGACCCAATAAAATGGAGAAAACATCTCTCTGACAACAATTCGATTTTTAGAAACTTCTAGGGGTTTTACGTGGGAAAAAATGGACTCAACAACCACCCAAAAATCATGGGTCTCTTCTCTAATTCGTCGGCCACCCAAAAATGAGTTTCCCAACTTGGAGAAAATAGGAAAAATGCAGAAAAATGTGAGGGAAATGCACAACTCCAACTGCATCACTGTTGTACATTCACACATCCATACCCAAAAACAAAATCCCCCAACCATGGGGAATGGGAAAACAACAAAAATCGTGAGGGAGAATGCCCCAGCTATTTCCAGCTACATGAGGAAGCAAACGCATGGGTTCCTAATGGCTTGGGCCTCCTTTTCCAAGTATTTACTTGGCCCATAAGTCAAAATTCGTTTTCCCAAAAATGGGTGGCTTCCCCAATACGAATTTCTACTCCCATGCCTTGCCCATCCCAAGGCAATAACTTCCTTCACCAACCTTAGATGACTTGGCATAAAGACAAAAAGGGTAGTTGACAACTTAATGGGTTCTCTCATAGACATTTGGCTATTCCCCATTGGCCCAAAGGTTTGATTATCTCCCCCTCCCTATTCCTTGTGAAATCGTGCCCCCATCTCTTTAACGTTGCGGCGCATAGCTAGCTGTGGTATTTTTATTAATTTGCATTTTACATGATGTCTCAAAACACATTGTGCATGGCTAGCACCTAAACTATAGCCATCTATTTTAATCATCGAAACATAAAACATTAAACCCATGGTGGGGCCTTTGCCTTGAGCTCCACACCATGATTTAATACAATATTTACATCATATGCAATTTAATACCACGGGGTCAAAACCGGGGTGTTACATCAACACATATTTTTCATGCTTTGCATCAAAAGAGCCTTCTCACCACTTCATTAAACTATTTTCAACCTCATAAATTCAAATATGTTATATCAATTAAACATATCTAGTCATTTTTCCATTAGCTCCTTTAGTAGGATATGGTAGGCTCAAGCTACATGACTAAAGTTATAGCTTCAGGATATTTTGAACATCTAAAGTAGGTTATGAGCTTAGTCAAGAAAGTGATATTCCTAAGATTGAAACCTAAAGCTAATGTAAAGCTCTCATGTTTTGTTGGTCCTTGTTCTTCAACATCAAAAGCTACAGCATAAGCACTTCTATTAAGCAATTGTCAATCCATAAATACACAAAAACATTGAAAATGTCAGTTTGAAAGCAATCAAGGTCAATCTACTTACATATGGAAGCAATAAGCACTAGAAAGGAAACTCAATGGAAACAAAGAAAATGATGGCAAACACAACAATTGGAGTAAACTCTTCCCAAACTTGCAACTACTTTATCTAGGTATAATACTTAAGTGTTGATTGTACAACATCATGAGTCATTCTCTGGACTTGCGAGGTATATCAAGTCGGGACTTGTAAGTTATATCAAGTCCTATATATATCTGCATATGATTGGGATGGTGGTGGTGTATTGTAAAGTCTTGTGAGTGATATCAAGGTCGGTGTATGGGTCATCCTGAGAATGGATACTCATAGAGGTGGTCCTCTAGTTATAGAGGTAAAATGCTTTGCATGTTGAAGCATAGATGTTATGTGATATATTACTAACCATGGTCATTCAAGATGGATAAAGCTATTAAGTCTCCTCTAAAGACGGATCACCTCTAGAGTGAATTACTTTAGCATGTGACTATAAGGTACGAGGTAATATAATATGATCATAGCATGTGACAATTCTTCTAAGTATAATATGATATGATATATGATTAATGTTAACACATAGACCATGCGGTAAAGATAAAGAGATATGCAATAAAGAGAAAGAGAAAGAGAATTTCCCATGTAGATGACACGATGAACTTAAATTAGTGAGCTTTAGTTAAATATGAATGCCTCAATAAGTGCATCAGGTAAAGCAGGACTTGAAATATTAATTATGCATTCAATTAAGTAATTAAGAAACTCACAGTGGTCCATGCAAAGTTAATAATAGTAAATAATCGGAGTTTTGCATGGACGACACTTGAGTTGAAGCACCATGACACTTAAGTTAGCAAGTTAACTAATTCATCAATATTTAGTTAGAGATTAAGTTCACTCCAATGGAAGTTAACTATCAGTTGATGTTCATGATTGAAGGTATGGCTTATTAGTTGTACATGATGAAGATCTCAATGTAAGGAATTATTATTCCTTAAAGGCAATTTGAAATTGTAATGAGTGGTGTCAATAATTGGCATGTAACAATTCGCCCTAGTTTGCATGGAAGTGAATTTGACTTGTTATTAATGTGTCGAGCACATCGAAAGTTCATTACAATTGATACAATTGAGTGTTATTCTCTATTTCTATGTATTCTCTCTTATCGAGCAATCTGCTATTGTAAAAGTCATTCTCTGCAAATCTATCTTTTTTACTCTAGAGAATTCTTGGGGTTTTTCATCCTCTCTGTTTTGAGAATTTTCCCAAGGGTATATCTTGTCTTGTGTGGGTTTGATTATGAGATTCATATGTTCATTGGTTCATTGATAAAAGTTTTAAAATTCAAATATCTTCATTATTGCTCAAAATATTAGCATTAAGGACCTCTTAATAACTACTTATGCCTTACCTCTATTCCTTCTCTCCTTAGAAATACCTCGAGGAAATATATAACCAAAGCCAAGTTAAATATTCAGCTTATACCTATATCTTAAGTCCCCTCTATCTTAATAGCTTTGTTAGACATGCCTTAAGGAAAGATAATCAATCTGCCAAGTCAATTTAAACAACCAATGAAACTTATAACTAGTACTTGGGGAGTTGGACCCCAACCCAAGAAACTCTCATATCAATCCAATCTTGTACCATTCTTAAGAATATCGCTTAGATCTCTTACAAGGTATCATTTTTTGTCTCATAAATATCCCCAGAGCCATAGTCAGCTATATATTTTTTTTTATTTTTTTATTAATTACTGGTATGGAAGGAGGGTGAAGCCACACATACCTCCATAGTGTGATTGACATATTCAGTGAACCTCATGACCTTAATGTGGTAATTATAATGTGAGTATTAACTATGTTTTAGTGACCTTAACATTTTATGGAGATTTAGAAATATTTGTGTATTTTGTGTAGATATTGATACATTCACAGACCTCCAAGAATAAACAAAAAACAAGCAATGATTAATCTTCAAAAGCTTTCTTGGACTAATGTTGAGAGCACACCTGTCGTTTTTAATACCAAGTTGATTTTGATTCTCTTTCCTTTATTGACATCAATATCCTCAACAATCAAGATCAATGATTTCGTTGCATTAGTGAATAAATAAACATCATTTTCAATGTGGACGACTATTCCCAATTTCAAACCTAACATAGTCAAGCATTTTTTTTGTCCTATGGGTCCTCATAAAGCCTCCAATGACTCTGAAGAGTCTTAGGACTTGATTATTACCCATTGATTCTTCATCAAATACGGCATCTAATTAGATCATTCCTCCCTACTTATGTAACTTGACCCACCTCCCATGTGCCTTTGTAAATACACAACCCTCATCAAAGAAGAATTGAAATCTTTTCATGGGAGATGACAAAGTGAGTCTAGGTTTTCCATGAGGCCCAAAATTTAGCATATAATCTAGAACAAGACCTGATTGTCCATTGATGTCCACCAACATCCATGAATTCCCGATAGTCGTGTGAAGTGATGGTGAAGCAAGATTTGGTGAGAAACCATGAACAAGATAGAAACCACGAGAAGAAAGTGATGGATGCGTGATAAGATTCAAGTGGTTCAAGAGACAAGGAATCCTAGAATAGTGGTCATCTTAAATAAAATTATATCTTTAAAGGAATCATGACTGAATAAGTCAAGAGTTCAAATTCACTTGGAGGGGTTTCCCCAAAGAAAAGTTTTGAAGAATATATATGTTAGAAATTTTTTTTTAAAAGAATCTCAAACAAATATGTAATATACGAGACAATTGTAAGAAAGATTGTATATTGGTGAAGCAACAATATAATTATGAGGCATTTTTACACAAAATGTGTATATCTTTAAATCAATAATGCCATGTATGAGGCATTTATGTAAATACAATTATATCTTTAAAGCAATAATGACATCTGTGAGACAAATTTTAAAGAAAGATTGATATCTTTGAAGCAATAATATAATATATGAAAAAAATTGAAATAAGTTAGACCTTTAACACAATAATCCAATCTCTATGTTCCAACAATTCTACAATCAAATTCAATCACTTGGTCACCACCATTAGAACATATTTGTTTTTTTTCCAATGTAGTTGGCAAGGGTATCTAGTATGTGTTAGATCAACACCACAAGGTGGTTTCTCTCTTGAAAAATGGTTTGAATGCCTAGAATGATTGTTGGGGTGTCTCCCACTAGATTACTCAATGATTGAACCAATTTTTAGCGATTTCTCATTTCTTGTATAACCCATAACTCTCTACTAAATCGGTCTCTCATCCTTGGTTCTTTTAGACAATTGGCTCATCCTTCTCTATATAATCAATTTAAGATCACATAACAATCAGGCTTTGGTTGTAAATGGTGTGGACCTCCTTGCCATGATTTAGGGACATTGATTTACAACATCGATGGGGTCATTGTGTATGGTTTCATAACTCTACAATGCATGTTTTTCGACAAAAGGTAAAGTATATTTACATTGGCATTAAGATCTTGAATAAAAATATTTTTTTATATATATTAGAGGAGGGACATATATATGCAAATGTCACAACCTCGCGTGTTTATCAATTAACAAAGAATCATTGAGCCTCTAAGTCACAATGAGATATATAATTACGTATTCATAAGGTGGAGGGTTTGGAAAAGAAATAGAGGATTTTCTATAGTAAAAAATTCCACATATGGTGCCTAAGGGAAGGGCATCCAAAGACAAAATTCTTCTTCCAAACATCCATGAAAATTTAGAATTCTAATAGAACTCCCTTCCTTTGAAAGTAAAATTTTATAATCAAATCAAGAGATTGCAAATGAGTTAATATCATAATTTAGAGAAAACTTAATAGACAAAACAATTAGACCTTTCAAAGGAAACCACATCGGTATGGTCTCTCATATTCCTTGTTTGATTAAATGTTGCAAAACATAATAAAATTATCAAGGAGATAAGACATGTAACAATGGATTTTCCTTGGGTTTGGATGGATTACATGCAAATTTAATATCCATTAGAACATTTTAGACCATGAGGCTCCATTTGTAGATTAATAATGATAGTGTGGGAATTCCCTCGAGAGGTTTTAATTCTATATTAACCACTCTTATACCCAAGGTGTTAAAGGACTTAATTTTAGACAAAATTTGCCCCACTTCTTTATGTGAGACCATTTATAAAATTATATTCAAAGTTATGACAAATTGTCTTTGGCACTTTGGCCTCTCATAGTTTCCCTTAACAAGGAGGATTTATATTTGGAATATAATTATTGGAAAAAATGATTATAGCTAATATGGTATTCATTCTTTTAATCAACAAAATATATAGGGCATTCTCATTAACATAGATGTCTAAATTGTTTCACCACTTGAATTAGAACTTTATGGCACAATATTCTTATGGTCTTATGTTAGGATCATGGCAGACAACCTTCATTGACACCTTGGAGTTTTGGTGTAACGATTCATCTCAACTTATGGTTCGATAGTTCTTAGATTTAGTTAGTTATAATTGAATGTGTGCTCTCGTAGAATTTCCCATTCTACTTAGTAATATAACAAAGAGACATGATATCTCCTTACCAATTTATCATTTTGGTAGGATTTCAATGCCACCCTATAGCTTATTGCATAGAAACATTTTATAAATTAGTATTTATGTAGTTCTCCTCATATATATCTCATTTCTCATCTCCAATTTTTTTATGAAACAAAGTTTATAGGAGTGATCATAACCCTTGAATCCAAATCCTTAACTATTTTTGCAACTACTTTTGAAGCTTTTGTGGGTGAGATCAAAGACGATAAGTTGTAAAAAAAAATTGTCAATTCTCTCATGGTGGTAAAGTTTCTTGTTACACTTCACTATAACACCCCTCCCAACCAAGTATTTTTGTGTGCTACACATTCACTTAGGATTGTGCATTTGGGTCATCCAACAAGCACACAACAAAGTCAACCATTGCCTTTGCTACATGTCCATAAGATGACTTGGATGCACAATTGAATTTTAATCACCATATTGATTTGTCATAAAAGCAATAATTACAAGTAACGTGTTCACTTTAATAAAATATTTATATATTCAATTCGCATATAATCATGTGAAATATATGCTTTAATCCGAACATAAGAGGCACATAACAACACTATGTTATGTTTCTTATCAATTTTTATTACTATTTTTAAGTCATGAAGCCACGTCAAAACCCAATATAGCTACCAACCATAAATGTAAATTAGCATGGAAAAGTGTGGTTTGAGGTAGTTGTTAACAAATATAATATGGAATAGGAGACACATGGATTACACAATCTCTTTCTTATTACAAGTGTTTATCCCTTCATGGTCACAAATGTGTGTTTGTGCATGCAAGAGGTATCTACGCTAAGGAAGATCAAGTTATACCAAGCTTGATTCTTTCATTGATTGTTTATCACAAAATAATGTTATGTTGTCTGGCTTGTGTGTGGTTGCAATTAAGAAGGATTCGAGTCTAATTAGAATATTCTTACATACATATAGGGTGCAATTACAAATTGAGATGTTCCTCATTATAGACTAAAGTTAATATCTTTGTTATAATTCGGCTTATTCATCACATGTTTTCTTCCACTTTTATTGAATAATTAGGCATGGATTTTACAGTCTTCTCCAAAGTAGATGGATGTGCACATAAGCTGTATTTTGTATTTTTATTATCTAAAATTGTTTTGTACATAAACTCAACTTTATTGTAAATAGAGTTGTCATTCTCCACTTGCACTAGAACCTTGTTCCAAGCTTTGATGCTTTATTCTTTTATTGGTTTGATGCCTATTAATAGTCTCCTACATTTATCTGTCAAAATTATATCTTAATAAATTAAGCACTATTACAAATACTTTATATATAGTGGCTTCAAACAAAAACAAATACAAGTATTTTTTAGGTTTAAAATTGGCTCCTCGTTCTATCAATTTAAATGTAAACACTAAATAAATACATATACATGGCTTTCTAAATCCTTTAAATTAATTAGTTCCTAATGATTTCCATCAATCTAAAGTGTGATGTATCCATCCATTGGTATTTTCAAGTACTTTAAAATTAACTTATACCACATACAATGAGTTAATTTGTTATAATTAATGTTACTTTGCACTTATCATATTAACTAATTAGAGTTAACGGTAGATTGTACTTGGTTAGAACATGTAAGAAGTATATGATAAAAAAAATATATAATGTGCATGACAACTAGCCAGAAAAAGATTCGGCTGCATTCAATTTATGTAGTTTTGCTTGTCCTAAAGTCTTTCCCAATCCTTTCCTCATGGTAGGACCTTGACCTTTTTTGAATGGGAGTTTTCCAAATGGGAGGGCATTTGGAGATGGATTCAGTATCACTGCACAGGGAAGAACCTTAAATATGGAGACAACATGAACTAAATTGATCTTCCATTATTAGATAGTCCCTTCATGTTTTCCTGTGGTAGTATACAGAAGGATGCCAGCTGATAGGATACTGGCTTATTTCGTCCTTTACTAGAAGATTTCCTCTTTTCAATTCCAAATATTTACTCTTGATCTGATTGATTTCATCGATAAATAGCTTTTATTCATTGATAGCTAATTTATTTTATTCTTGGAGAGCTCTTAATCCATCTTCAATAATATCTTATTTACGGTATACCAAGGAAACTATTAAACTCCTCTAGCTTGTAACCTTTTACTGGAAACCTTCAAAATCAGTGATCGTATTTCTAATATCCATGAATACCAGGTGAAATGAGGATATCACTTTGAGAACAAAACTATAAATTGTGGTATAAATACGGCTTCCATGATTTAGGTCAGAAACAAGAATTAGGAAGTTGTAGGTATCTTTTTTTTTTTCAAGCAGAAAAAATTGTTCCTTGTTAATCATCAAGAATCAAAGGTAACAATATCCTCATCAAAAGTTACAAATGTATATGTTCAGCTATACATGGAAAAATGCATGATATCAGACAATCCCGTCCAAACATAATCATGTGATACAAAAAGATATCATTCAAGCTAACTGAAGGCATAAGCAGACTGAATCAGAAATAACACAAAAATAGCTAAGTTAGCCTGAAAGGGAAAAGTCTCAACCAATAGCTGCAAACGTCCAAACATAATCATGTGATACAAAAAGATATCATTCAAGCTAACTGAAGGCATAAGCAGACTGAATCAGAAATAACACAAAAATAGCTAAGTTAGCCTGAAAGGGAAAAGTCTCAACCAATAGCTGCAAATGCTAAAACAAAAAGGAGATCAGAGAAAATAGCATCACTGCTGCAGGAACAGATAAGTTCCAGCCCCAATCCTTTGTTTAGGCATCTTAACTGCATCTTTATTGTGTCTGAGCTGCCTCATGACCTTTCTGGAGATTATGATGAAGCTTGTAAGCAGGAAGCTAGCTACTCATGCCTTATATTGAAAAATCAACAAAATCCAACGCATATTTGAAGTATTTTACAGGCATTTCTGTATTTCAAGCTAATTTTTCTTTTACTCGAAGAGTTTGACCTTTGAGTTGAATTTGAGCCATTTTGAGCTAAATTAGAGCTAAGTCGAGGCGGACGATTTTATGTCGTTTCACAACAAGGCTCTAGCTGTATTTGGCTTACAATACTGAAACTGTAAACTTTTCTCGACAACGTTTTCATTATTTATGTTCTGAACTTGCTTAGATTTTTGTCATCCATGCAAGTTTTTGTATTTTCTAGTAAAGAATTCGGTTTGTAGTGGGGCATTTACAGTATTTGTTGTTATTACCAATCAAAATACAAATTATGGAAGGGAGTAAGCTATCTACCCGAAGATTTGCATCGAGGCCCACTCCGTTACCATTTCTTGAGAACAAGAACAACCGGATTATGTTTCTTCTTCGACGTTTTTATCTACAGGTGAAGTTAACAAAAAGAGAACCATTGATGAAACAAAGAAGGAAATCCATCTTCGAGAGAGTTGAGATCGCTTCTTGAAAGTGTGCTGCCGATCTAGAATCCCATTGAGGAAATGTTGTTGTGAGAAAACCACTAATTCCTGTGTTAAAACCAGAGAGGAGCCATCGTTGGTTTTGAGGGCTTTGAGGTATCGTTGTTGGAGATTGCTGTGGACCTCATATCGTTGGGAAATCTCAGTTTTTACATAAACATGACATTACAAAGAATTTCAAAAATGATTGTTCATGGTTACTTTTCTTAAATGGACCATGAGTCTATCTATGTTCAGGAAATTGAGAATTAGATGTCACCAGAAATACTGCGAAACAGTTAGCAATTTATGTTTAAAAATTCAAACCATTGGAAATGTAACTATTTGAAAGTTAGATATATTGCAACGAGAGGATAATTTAAGTGAATACATTAAACACCCATTATTTTTTCCAAAATTCTTGGGTAAATAAAAAGTTTGTGAATGTGAGATAAGGGTATTGATAGTGTGCCTTTTTTTCTAAAATTCTGACAATTGTGCATTGTTTCAGCTTTTCATCAATTTTTTTGTAAGACATTTCTAATACCTTGATTTCCATTAAAATAAAAAATAACAAAACTTTACCACTGAAAAAATTATTACTATGTCCAAAAATAAAGTAATTTAAATGCCCGTTATACATATAAATATCAAGAGTTAGCAAGGAGCTTTGGCTAGTATTTTCCCTAAAGATCTTTAGTAATTTTTGGGGATAATCATTATTGGATTTTTTATCCAACAAATCAATCCATGCACTGTTGAGATGTTTATGTGTCGCCTTTATTTTTTAACAATAACAATGTCCTACAGTCTACGAGTGTCATATGCAAGACATTTTGAATGGTACAACACTTGGACAATAGAAGACCTCTGACAATTTTGCTATCTTTCAACACCATGAAGGTTTCCATAGTGTGGCGAAGATCTAATATTGTACACCTCGCAGGCCACATTTCCAGTTTGTTTTTGCTACCTTTCAACCACTTGAACGTCGCAGCCAAAGCATGGAGAAGATAATAAGATATAATACTCCACACCATAACAAAAATACTGCATGCCCTTTGCATACCACATTGACAATTTTCCAGTGCAGCTCAAAACCAGTGATGGATCCTCTCTACAACCTGGAGACTCCTCCACAGTTTTAACACGGAAATTAGTGGTTTTCTCACAACAACATTGTCATGTCCCCGGTTTCGACCCCGTTTGCATGATGTATATATTGTAATTAATCGTGGTGAGGAGCTCAAGGCAAAAGCCCCACCATCGATTTGGCTGTGTATGTTTCGGCAATGGGGATAATTGCCGATGGTATGTCGTGCTATCCGGCACATTTTAATTTGGCATCATGTAAACCCGCACATCAATTAAAATAAACCACAACCAGCTACGGCAGTGCAACGTTGAATGAAAAGGGCATGGTTCCGAAGGATAAGGGGTGGGGGATGTCAAACCTTGGTTATGGGGGAAAACCCATGTTTTGTCAACCTCTTTAATGCTCAGCTGGTGGTTGAGGAGTTATGGCTGAGGGCATTTATTGCTGAAGTGGTGGTGGTTGTGGGAGGCTGTCAGCCTTACCCAATTGCCCACTCCACCCACGTTGGCCATTCTTCTCCCTCACGCACTCTTCCCTGGTCAGTTTTACAATCTACCATGATTTTGGGTCTGTTGCTCACCCTCACGCACAGGTCTCTCCCACGGCTGGTCTGTTCATCCTCACGCAGAGGCTGATGGTCTGTTCATCCCCCCGATGGCTTG
>LPNX010434543.1:321829-351030 GCA_001517045.1 Pseudotsuga menziesii
TGATTTTGGGTCTGTTGCTCACCCTCACGCACAGGTCTCTCCCACGGCTGGTCTGTTCATCCTCACGCAGAGGCTGATGGTCTGTTCATCCCCCCGATGGCTTGTGGATTCGCGTGCATAGAGGAGGCCGTTTTCCCCTCACGCGCAGGCTGGTATTTGCACGCAGAGGTCGGGTATGTTTTCCTTGCGTTTTTGCTGTTCAGTCCAAGATTGCACTCACGCACAGACTGGTTGGGGTGTTCTATCCATGTGAGAGCCGTGCTGACTGTTTTGTTTGGGGCTGTTGTTTCTCCACGTTTTGATGGTCGTGGTTTTAACCCACGTATTGGGTTGCTGTTGATTTCACCCACGTTTTGTGGGCTGGGGAGCTCAAATTCGTCTTGGGTCACCGTTGATTCCCAATGTGTTGGCTGGGTCTCCCTGTTCTGGGACTGTGCATAGTTGCCATTGTTTTACTTTGAAATTGGGCGGTGGTGGTTGTTTCCCTGGTTTGAGATGTTGTGGTGGAGTTGTTTTGGCCACGTTAGGGCCAAAACCAACTCTGGGCTGTCCTTAGACTTGAGCTGTGCTCCTCCATTGTTTGGGGCTGTCCCCTGTTGTTTATGACTTCTTCACAGGGCTGTGAAGGGAATTGTTTGGCTGCTGGTATGCAGTGGTTGTCCCTTGGACTATGCTGGCTTGGCCTGTTTGTTGACAGCCTGTGAACCCCAGCTGTGTTGGTTTGATGACTGTGTCCCCTTGGCTATGTGTAAGCCTGCAATTGACCCTTATCCTGAAGGAATCATGCCCAGCTCGGGGGTGGCAGCGTTGCTGAGAGATTGATGAGCAAGCTGGCCTATGGTTGGGTGGAACGTTGCAGCGACGTAGCTGGTTGCGGGTGAATTCTTCACCAAAAGATAAGTCTGCTGTCTATATTTCATCTCTGCAATTATATATTGATGTAAATGAATAATGATGAACATGATTAATGTTGGAATGTATGTTTGCTTCCGCTGTTTGATGAAAGAATTATGCATTGAGTAATTGTGCATGTAAAAATGATGGACTATGCATCCTGTTATGCATGTTGTTTAAACTTGCAAATTTTCAGCATTATTGACTGTTGTTTATGTTCATGGGGCTGTTGCCCGGCTGTGTTTGTTGTGTGGGTCGCGTCCTCTTCGTCGGCTAAGGGACGGGGACGTGACAAACATCTCCTTAATATAATTCTAGATCAGCGGCACACTTCCACGCAGCGATCTCAGCTCTCTCGGAGATGGATTTCCTTCTTTGTCTCATCAATGGTTCTCTTCATGTTAACTTCACCTGTAGATAATTATTCCTTTAACTCTACAGATTTGGGGAGTCTTTTTCTTGGCGGTGTGTTTCCTCTTCAGAGAACAAACAACTGGGCACTAGAGTGTAATAGTAGTTTGTTGTAGAATTGATATGCCATAAAGACGTCGGAGAAGAAGCAGAATTGGGTCGTTCTCGGTCTCGAGGAAGGGTAACGAAGTAAGCTATCACTAAACAACGTTGGGTGGGCTCCTGTGCAAATCATTAGGTAGATAGCTTACTCGTCATGCAAATTTCTCATGCCAATTACGAATTGTGCGATGAAAGTGATAGACATGACACTGCATCAATGGAGTTCACTAGTTTTTGTCCTAGGAAGAAGGGAAAAATACATGATTTGTTGAAACCTGAATAGTGAGAAAACTCTTAAGCATTCATAAAAAACATTAAATGAAAGGGGTTGTGCTATAACAACCTATACCTAGAAAATTTGAAAGGGGTGTCTAAATCCAGTGCCATGACACAAGCGTAGTATAGACTTTTTTGTTCTGGAAGATATGGTAGATCCAATGAACAACCACAGCTATCTACCATGTGATGTGAGGAGGGGTTGTAGCAGGGAATTAGAACCACAAACCTACCATCTAACTTGGTGGCATTGAAGAGTATGAAGGATAGAGCTAAAACCACCGCAATTACCACTATGACATTCGATGAACCATCACAGTAATCTAGGAACAAAATGGACAAGAGTGTGGCAAATTCTCATTAGAGAGGGAGATGGAAGACACGTGGCGAGTTTAGAGTGCGTAGAGAGATGACGAATTTGAGAACCGTGACCCAAAACCCAACCTCATAATGCATAAAAGGGAGAAGAAAAGTTGAATATATACATAAAAGGGAGAAGAAAAGTTGAATATATACATAAATTAAATTGAAAAGCAATATCTCATCTTAGAGATATTAGATTAAGTGCACAATAGACAAACCAACCTAAGAAAAACACTTTTTGGTTGAAAAACAATATCTAACTAAACTACAAACCAACCTAGAAGTGTTTTTACAATGTTTCTTGATGTTTGAATATATATGATTATCATACTTAAAGTCATAGATATTGTAAATTTATATTTACAATAATATTTGTTGACAATGTTCTCTTAGTTTGTACGAACATAGAGAAATGAACCAAATCTAACGAAATGAATAGATAAATGTTCTTGTATATTTATATTGAAAAGTTAGAGAAACAAAAATAAAGGTTAAATTCGAACATGTTCACACTTCACTGTTACAAATGCTAAATTTCAAAATATTAAGTTAGGTTTATTTTAGTAAATTAATGTAATTAAACTAAGAGGTGACTTGAAAAGTCACCTCTCTTCCCCATTTTGGGTATAAATTACCCGTGGCACTTATTATGTAATCATCTTCCATATTATCATACATACATTTTACATACGTTCTTGCTCTTCATCCTCGTTTGTTCTTCCATTGGTATCAGAGCCTCTCAGCTCTCGATGACACACTCCCACCTTCCTCCCCTCTCCATGTGCTCCATTCTCCCACCTTCCTCCCCCTCTTCCTACTCCATTCTCCCCCCTTCCTCCCCTCTCCACCTGCTCCATTCTCCCACCTTACTCGCTCTCCACCATCTCCCTTCTCCCACGCCCATCTGCTAATGCCACCGCCATCATCCACCATTTTGCGCTGCAACACGCTCCTCCCATCTCTTCTACGCTGCAACACGCTCCCATCTCTTCTGCGCTGCAACATGCTTCTTCTTCCACGCTCCTACCATGCAATCCACCTTCACTGCTCCCATCGCCTGTTTAGCCTCCCTTCCACCACTCTCCATCAGTCAATGCTTCCTCCCACCGCTCTCCACGTGACGATTGGTTAAACCTTTTAACAATACAAATTTTCATATTAATAATATTTATTAATATTATTAATAATTTAAAAACTATATTATAATAATCATTATTATTATTATTACTTAAAAAATATCGTGGCGGCCTAGCATCATACAACAAATAAAAATAAGTCCACGTTCAGCACCGGGAAGATTCCAATAACCACAAGATCAATGGGTGCCATAAACGCTCGGTTCGATCAAATTAATGAGAAAATTAACAAGAACCACAAGGAACTCCATGCAAAGATCAAAGAAACTAGTGACAATTTGACATAAAAGTGGACACAAATCACATCACGAATGGAGAACACCTTCCTCACTCTATAAGAAGACCAAAACAAAAATCAGGCAGTTTTAACTGCCATCTTGGACAGATTGCAAATATCAAACGACCCGCAACCAAACTCTCCCAGAACACCGGAGCAACCAGAGCCTCTATTCAACATGTCGTCATCAACCTCATATACACAAGGATGCCAAATACGGGCGAAATTCGAGTTACCCAAATACAACAAAGGCAAATGGTAGTGCATAGTGTGGATTAACAAAGCCGAAGAATACTTAGACATCCACAACATCCATTACGAAGGAGAGAAAATTAAATATGCCTCCATGCATCTAGAAGGCAACGCTTACAACTAGTACTTATGGTGGAAGAATACTGCAATAATATGTTTTCAAAACTAGGCTAGCTTCACGAACAACCTCATCAAAAGATTCCAGGGTGTCGAAGAAAAAGACTTTTTTTTCCAAAATCACAAGGTTACAACATAAAAACAATGTCGACGAATACACCCGTGAGTGGGAAGCATTGTCGACTCGATTTCCAGAGCTAACCGATGACCAACAACTACAGAACTACATACACGGTCTAAAATAGGACATATGTGATGAACTAGAGTTACATAACATCTCTACCATGGAGGAAGCACGACGCAAAGCCAGGATTATTGAAAACAAATTCAAGAAATTTGTTCATACAAATTTCTACAAAGACGACTCCAAAGGAATCCCAGCCAATCATCACACACATGAAATCCAAGATATATGCCTCCACAACTTAGGGAAGGAACTAAGCCCAATTTAGAGGCCCAAAGAATAAAGGAAGGGAAATGTAAGTTCTGTGGAGACAAATGGGATCCTAAACACAGATGCTTACAAAAGAAATTGTATGCATGTGAAGCAGAAGAATCATAGTTTGAAGTCGAGGAACAAATTGAGAACGATGCGGATAGTCAACCAGACTACCAAACAAAAATTGAGGATGACACCCCAAAAATCTTATTATCCGCTATTACCGGAATCTCCCAACTGCAAACATTGAAGATTAAAGTACATATAAAAAATAATAACGTCACAATTCTCATCAAATCTAGAAGCACCCATAAATTCCTTAATGTCAGCCTTGCTAAAGTATTTAATCTATTTATTTTTATAGCACCTAACATGAAGGTTATGGTAGCAGATGGAAAGAAGATTGACAATGTGGGAAAATGTCACAAGGTCAAGTTACAAATGCAAGAGTATAACTTAGAATCAGATTTCTTTGCGGTACCGTTGGGAGGAGTCGACGTAATATTAGGAATGCAATGGTTACAAACCTTGGATACATACTCCACAAATCACCAAGAACATTTTATTGAATTCTAGTCATTCGGGAAGACACAAATTATATGGGTTCCAACCACCTCCGACACAGTTAGTTACATCACATCAGATGGAAAATATACTACGGAAAGGCGCACCAGCGTAGATACTTAAATGTCAAGAAATGGAGCTTCTAACGTGTGAAGGAGACATGGACAAACATCCAAATATGCAAGAGCTGATTCAAAAGCATCACAAGGTATTTCAAGAGATACCCATGGATCTTCCACCAAAGAGAAAGATCTACCACACAATCAAAATAGAACTAGGGACAAAACCTGCTTGTAGCAAACCATACAGATACCTGCATCACCATAAAACAGAAATCGAGAGGTTAACTAAGGATCTTCTAAAATGTGGTGTCATTTCAAAAAGCAGAAGCCCGTATGCAACTCCAGTAGTGCTAGTACGAAAGAAGGATGGTTCGTTCAAATTGTGAATAGATGACAAAGGACTGAACAAAATAACTATCAAAAATAAATTTTGAATCCCATTCATCGATAAGATGCTGGATGAACTTCATGGGACCAAGTACTTCTCAAAATTTGATCTCCGATTTGGTTATTATCAAATCAAAGTTAGAGTGGAAGACATAGAAAAAACTGCTTTTTGCACTCATGAGGGCCATTATGAGTTCAAAGTGATTCCCTTCGATTTGACTAACACTTTAGCTACATTTCAAGCTGCAATGAACAAATTGTTCCAACCATTTTAAAGGAAATTCGTATTAGTATTTTTTTATGACATCCTCATATATAGCAGAACATGGAAGGAGCATTTGGAACACTTAAGTTGAGTACTTACCATTTTGGAAGAAAACCAATTCTATGTAAAGAGGTCTAAGTGCACCTTTGGAAAAGAAGGAGTGAACTACCTAGGACATAAGATATAGAAGGAAGGAGTCAAAGTCGACCCGAGTAAAATCAAGGAAATCTTAGAATGGCCCAAACCCGATAACATATCAAAACTAAGGGGATTTCTAGGCCTAACATGATACTATCGAAGATTTATTGAAGAAAAATTGCTTCCAATGGAATGGTGAAGCGGAAAAATGTTTTGAAACATTAAAATGCATGATGTCTTCAACACCAGTATTAGCCATGCCAGACTTCACAAAACCTTTTGTAGTCGAGTGCGATGCATCAGGTTTCGGACTTGGAGCAATTTTGATGCAAGAAGGTCACCCAATAGCATTTGAAAGTAGGAAGCTCAACAAGAGAGAAAGTTTGAAGTCCACTTATGATAAAGAGATGTTGGCCATTAAACATGATTTAACAAAATGGAGACAATACCTTCTAGGGATAAATATACTAATAAGAACAAACCATAACAGTCTTCAAAACCTCCTCCAACAAAAAACATTGTCAACAAAACAATAGAAGTGGATAGAAAAAATTGCTACCTTTGATCTGGAGATATTACATAAAAGAGGGAAAGACAATATAGTCGTCGATGCTCTTTCTAGAAAGGATGAAGTCCAGACATATGCAATTTCAATCATTATTCTAGAATGGCTGGACGAAATACGAAGAGAATACGCTAAAGACCCAAACAAGTGCGCCTTAATCAAAGACCCGAATAGAGGTACAAAATTGGAGTGGTGAAAAGACATTTCGTGGTACAAAGGAAGGATCTATTTAAACCCAACATTGAGGTTTAAAACTAAGGTGATGATAGAATCTCATGATTCACTTGCCACAGGACATGTAGATTTTTTCAAGACATATTACAATGTCATACAATCGTTCTATTGGAAAGGAATGCGTAAAGACATTGATCCAGGAAGATATTGTTGGCCACCCATCTATTCCACTTGGACCCCCACCATTGTTTCTTTCAATTTTCCAGTTTCCTTAATTGTAGCACAATTTACTATTTTTGGCAGTTTTTGGGTCCTAAACTTTCGGAGTTGTTTTGAGGCCCTAAACGATGCTTTTTCGAACTTGATATTTGCCAATTATGGATATAGTCCTTAAATAGATATTTCTAACGATGTATCATGTGCATCAAACGGAGGTAGTATGCTAAAGTTACGACTTTGGGAAATTGATGTACCAAGTTACCCAATGGGGCCCACATTCTAGCGTTTCACCTCCTAGGGTTAGGTTTTTGAATGTGTAGGGTTTCCATTGTTTCTCAAAAATATCTAGGCCTTCGAGCCTCATTGTAACACAGAGTTCAGAGGCATGTAGCCACCAAATCTCTTCTCAGAGATAAGCTACCAGCACTCTAGCTAGTTTATTTCCATTCTGTATGTAAACAAGTTTAAGTTATTGATTAATGAAAGGAAGTGTTATTTCCGCTGCATATTTGTTTCTATGGTTATTTGTGTATTCTGTTGTGTTCCTGCATAAATCTGGATCAGTGGTATCAGAGTGATTTGCTCTTTCTCGATCCTTCTTTACATGTCCCCAACGAGGGCGAGGTATAAAGAGTTAGGGCTCGATCTAGTTGAACCTTTGCAAGATCAGCCACACAAATCCCGACAGCCACCCATGGGGGACAAAAAGAAAAACGAGGGCACAAAAGATCCTATCAAAATGTTGCTCGAAGAGGCCCTTGAAAAACAAAGGAACACGATGATGGATAACTTCACCCAGATCCTTCAATGACTTCCCACTAGTGGTGCATCTGCATCTAGCAGCCACTTTGGAGGCGCAACCCCTTTTAAGGTACAAGTAAACTTTGACATTCCCATATTTGATGGCCGAATAGATGCAGATGCCATAGATAGATGGTTGAATCTATTAGAAAGATATTTCTCGGTTCATGACTTTTTAGACCAGGAAAAGATTACTTTTTCTCTACTCAAAGCCGCCCCCCATGTCAAGGACTGGTGCGAAACCTACTGTGAGAGAAAGGAGGAGGAGGAACCCTCTCTGTTCTCGGTCATACCCACTTGGAATTATTTTCAAGATGCTATAAAGGGACAATATTATCTGGTGGGGATCTATGAGGACAAGTACATACAATGGACTACGCTGCGGCAACAAAGAGGTCAAGATGTGCATGAGCTGACGAATCTATTCCATACCCTGCGCACCAAGTTGGGTATCAAATATTCAGAGAAACATTTGGTGCTGAAGTACCGTAGTTGTCTGCACAAATACATTCAGGAGGAAATGGAGTTCCTCGACATCTCTTCACTTGGTACGGCATATCAGTATGCTGCCAAAATTGAGCAAAAATTCAAACAGAAAAAGTGAGACTTTGGATCTGCGAATCAGAAGCAAGGGAAAGGTGCCCCAAAACTGTAGAACCAAGGACACAGCCAAGGCATGGTGACTCAAGAAAACTTACCAAAGCCGCAAGCAAAGAGCAACACTGCAAAGCCGAAGAAGGAAGCGGGAAAGTGGTGCGAGTTCCATAAGAGCCCCACTCACAACACAAGTGAGTGTCGGGCCAAGCAATCACTGGTGACCGAGATAAAGGCTTCTGAACTAGATGCATACTCTGACACTGAATCAAAACTCAAGAAGGGGAATGACAGAGGGAAGAAGATTATCGATGCAGATCCTAATGCCACCATTGCCACCATGAATATCCAAAAGGAAGAACCAGAAGATTCAGAGGAGGAGCGTCTTTTCCACTCCCAGATATGGGTAAAGGGTTCCCCGTTACAGTTCATTGTCAACAGTGGGAGCCAAAAGAACCTGATTTCAGCAGAGGTCATGAAGCACTTGGGTTTGTCGACCATAGAACACCCGCAACCTGTACACCATCGGGTGGATTTACCAAGGACGGGATCTTTGCATCAGCCAGCAGTTCCGCCTTCCCTACAACATCAAGCCCTTCACCGATGAGGTGTTATGTGATATTGCTCCTCTTGATTTTTGTGATGTATTATTAGGTCAACCATACTTATGGAAGCGACATGATGTGTATGAGTCCCGGCCTTGCGCTGTTATTATTACGTTGGGAAATAATTTGTACAAGATACGAGAGGTACCACCTCCTGCCGCTATCTCTTTGGTTACTGCAAAACAATGCAATAAGCTCATTTCCAAAACTGGGAAGTTTGTTTTCTTGATGATCTGCCCTCAAGGCAAGAAGAAGATCATGGCCATGACCTCCAGACATTGCCCTTCTACACAACAACAACAAATGGACAAGGTCATGGAGGAGTACCGGGACATATTCACCGCACCCACCAGGGTGCCTCTCCACTGTCAGGTCAAGTACCCCATCAATATGACCCCAAGTGTGCCGCTTCCCAATGGACCGATCTATCGACGCTTTGTTCTGGAGAATGATGAAATCAAGAGGCAAATTCAGGAGCTGCTACAAAAGGGTCACATCCAGCCAAGTTCATCGCCCCATGGGAGCCCGATCATGTTGGTACAGAAGAAGGATGGGACTTGGAGACTCTGTATTGACTATCGGGCACTGAACAAGATCATTGTCCGGAATAGGTACCCGATACCACGGATTGATGACCTCCTAGACCAGCTTAAAGGGGCGAAATATTTTAGCAAGATCGACTTAAATTCCGAGTATCACCAGGTACCGAACGAACCGACCGATGTGTGGAAGACTGCCTTCAAAGCCAAGGAGGGCCTTTTCGAATGGTTGGTCATGCCTTTCAGGCTAACGAATGCTCCTGCAACATTCATGAGACTGATGGATGACATCTTGCGGCCATTCACCAACTCATTTGTAGTAGTGTACTTGGATGACATCCTGATATTCATCCAGACTTGGGAAGAACACCTCCACCACATTTGACAGGTCCTCCAAACACTGCGGCAGCACAAGTTGTGTGCCAATTTGGACAAGTGCACTTTTGGCATGACCCAGGTTCAGTATCTGGGATACATTATTGATGAGTGTGGGGTACATGTGGATCCAACCAAGATCCAAATCATTCAGGATTGACCAGCCCCAACTACTTTAACAGAGATTTGCAGCTTTTTGGGCCTTGCTAATTTCTACTGCAGGTTCGTGTTGGGATTCTCTCATATCACTTGGCCCTTGAGTCAAGTCACCAAGGGAGGAGAGAAAGCAAAATTATTTTGGTCGAAAACTCAACAGAAGGCGTTTGCATAGTTGAAACATCGCCTCTACTGTGCCCCGGTGCTCACATTACCAGACTTGCAACAACCATTTGAGATGGAGACAGATGCCTCTGACTATGCTATTGGGGCAGTCCTTACTCAACAAGGGCATCCAGTTGCTTATCACAGTGAGACGCTATCCGACACAGTGGTAGTACTGCAGAAGTATTTCTATTGGCCGAACCTTCGACAGGACATCGAGAAGTACATCCGATCCTGCACTGCTTGTGCCATTGCCAAACCATCCATCAAGAAGCAAGGCCTCTATACTTCATTGCCTACCCCTAGTCAACCTTGGGAATCCATCTCCATGGATTACATGTCGAGCCTTCCTTTTACTAAGCATGGCAACGACTATGTGTTTGTGGTCATTGACATATTCTCAAATATGGCCATAATGGTGGCCTGCAAGAAGAATATCACAGCAGAAGCCACTGCTAAACTCTTATTTGAATGAGTGTGGGTACACTTTGGGATCCCACAGTCTATAATCTCAGATCGGGACAGTAGATTCCTTAGTACATTCTGGTCTAGACTATGGTCAATGCTAGACACCAAGCGCACTAAGTCCATAGCTTTCCATCCCCAGACTGATGGCCAGACAGAGGTCATCAACAGGATGATCGTACACATTTTGTGCATGTACAACTCAAAGCATCCACATGCATGGGATGAGAGCCTCCCCTATGTACAACACAGCTATAACCGGGCCCTCCATAACTCAACCAACCATAGCCATTTTTAGGTGGGCTTGGGATTCCAACCACTATGTCCCATTGACGTAGCCATGCCATTTGCAGCTACTCAGGCTAATTCAGCTCATATCCAGTCTGAATTTTCCAAGGCGAATAGCTTCATTAAGCACATTCAGCACATTCACCAACAGGTTCATGACATATTGGATAGATCCAATGCTAAGTACAAGCAGCGACATGATCAACATCAGGTGCAACACAACTTCTAGGTGGGAGACAAAGTGTGGCTGCATTTGCAGAAGGAGCACCTCACTGGACCCCACCGCAAGCTTCACCTGCTCCAATATGGGCCATACACCATCACCAAGGCTGTCGGGGACAATGCCTTCGAGCTCAGTATTCCACCATTCCTTGGTCTGCACCCAGTGTTCAATGTGGACTGCCTTCAGCCCTACTTTCCACCTCTATTGGACACATCAGACGTGGCAGAACAACTCACACCAACAGAGTTAAACCCCGACAGCATGGAACAAACCACAACTGATCGGATTATGGACACACAGATCAAGAACACCCGCCAGCAGAAGATCCAGCTATATCGAGTTGTCAAAGCAGGCCAACTCCTTCACCAGGGACCAAGTTCAGCAGAAATTTCCCCATCTCATGGAGGAACTCAACGCAATGGGGACCATTGCTTCCTAAGGGGGGAGGAATAATCCAAGAGGATATTGGTGGCCACCCACCTATTTGGAGCAACCGAATCTGGAGGATATTGTCCGTTAGTCAAATCCGACTATCATTGTAATAATGAAATATGAATAATAATAATATATTGGATGATTTAATAATTACGAGGGAAGCTCGCCTTTATAGGCTTTGAGCGTGTAAACTGAAGGGTTACACCCTTTCATAAGATAATTAACTAATCTAAATAATATTTTATTTTATAGTTGTTACATTGCCACTTCCTTTAAGGAAGATTTGTCCTCAAAGCTTAGGTATTTTCCAAGTGTCGTTCTTCATTCTGACTCTATGTCGGTATTAGAATCGGACGAGGTCTCTTGTGTAGAGACTTGCACTTCCTTTCCATTGATGCTTTTGCACTGTATTGTCTCATTGTTCCTACATTTATGACCAGGGGCCCAATCATCACCGTATCGACAACATGTGTTTTCTTCTTTTTTCTATTATCAACGTAACTGTTAGATGACTTCGATCTATTTTCCATTTCATAGGCATATGATTGAGGTTTGTGGCATTGATGACCGGGTGACCAAGTATCTGCACAGTACCTACATTGTGTCTCTTTTTCTTGCCGATAATGGTTATCGCCTCTTGTTTTAATTCCTTCCAATTTGCGTTCTGCGGCGTTTTCTTTATGTCTTGCCACTACTATGTTAGGTATGCCATGCAACTTTAACTCTAAGTTTGGAGGTATGGTTTAAGACCCCCTAAATAGGTTTCGAGTCTTTGCTTGTCAGACAACCCAACTACTTGTGTTGATAAGGATTCCCATTTATGAGTGAATTCCTCAACGTTTCCAACTTGCTGGAGTCTGGTAAGTTTACTAAAAAATTCATCTTCTTTGATTCCTTGAAACCTATTAAAAAAATCATTTTTGAACAAGTTCCAGGTGCAGGTAAAATTATCTCTCTTCCACCATAAGTACCAATTATAGGCGTACCCTTCTATATGCATTGACGCATATTTCACCTTCTCCTCGTCAGATTGAATGTTGTAAATGTCGAAGTATTCTTTTGATTTGTTTAACCAAGCAACACATTGGTCTTCACTCCCATTTTATTTCGACAACTCTATTTTTGCCTTAGGTGGCTACACTTTGTAAGGACGACATTAATTTCCTTTTTCCTTATGGTTTGATGGTGGCTCGGAACTACTGGACAATGAAAGTGACATATCTGAATTGCTTCGTTGTTGGCAGTGATTTTTAGCTTTTTTATTCTCTACTATTTTACTTATAGCGTCTATTTTGTTGTTTAATCGTGCCTCCATATCTGGCAGTACTTGTGTTTCTATCTCTTGCTTAAGCGTCGCATTGTTAATATTTATTTCATTTTGCAATTCTTCTTGATTCTTTGCGAGTGTTTCCTGGGTGGCAACATGAAATGAGGCATCTAGCATGTGTGGACCACTGACTTGGTCCGAACTGGGTATGAGCCTTTGTAACATCTCGATTAATGTGTTATGGTTCTGCGTCATAGTGCTCATGTTCTGTGTTAAGGTGTTTATGTTTTGCGTCACGGTACTCATTTTGTCATCCACGTCTTTTTGTTTTTCATTCAAGATGTCAAGTTTGTCATCGAGCCTTCTTTATAGTACCAAAACAAGCTCGTCTTTGAGTAATATATTGTTATTTTGCATCTTTTCCTTCAATCCTTCTTGGTTAGCGATAATGGACTTTATGTCCTTCTCCATTTTTTCAATCTTCTCTTTCAGTTCCTCCATGGTCTTGGACCTTGTATACGAAGGTGTTTATTTCGGCACTATTTTGGCTTTTGAGGTGAATTGAATAATAATATATTAATTAATTAATTAATTAATATTATTATTATTAATTTTTATAAACTATATAATTATTTTGGGATATAGTTTCTTTTTAATATATAATAATATTAGTTTAAATAATAATTCTTATAATTTTATTTAATTTTATTATAAAGTTTGGTTAAAAAAATTTAATAAAAATATTACTATATAATTATATCAATTATTAAAATAAGATATTTTTATTAAAATTTGTTGTGATAGGGTTTAGGAGCAGGCGGCCATGAGTGGAAGAGGAATGCAGGGAACGACAGTGTGGTGGTGGATGACCGCGTGGAGAACGCGGTGACATGGAGGAGCAAGGTTGGGGCCGGTAGAATGGAGGGAGCGACTGCTGTGAGGTGACGTCGCAGTGAGGAGGCGGGGGGCGGTAGAATGGAGGGATCAATTGTTGTGAGGTGACGTCGCAGTGAGGAGGTGGCACAGAGGAGAAGGATGGCGCAGAGGATGGAGCAAGTGAGATGTCGGGGAAAGGAGATGGGGACATGGAGGAGGGCGAATGGGGGTGGAACGCACAGGTGGTGACGTGGGTGAGATGACGGCAAAGGGTGTGGCGGAGGAGTGCTCAAAAGTGGAGATGGGGAAGGGTGGGCGTGGAAGTTTGGACGGTGTGGCGGAGGAGTGGTGTGAAGTGGGAAGAAGTGGCAGAGGAGTGGCAGAAGTGGAGATGGGGAAGTTTGGGCGCAACTGGAGGGTGAAACAAAACGTGAAGGAAGTGGCCTGAAGCTAATGAATGAGTAGCAGGATGCAGTTCACGAAGGTAGTATGATGGTAGGGAGAAATGAAATTAAGGATGTATGAGAGATGTGAGCGGAAGGGTGATGTGAGATGAGCCGAAACCGAGCTCAAGTGGGAGAAGCCAAATCCGAGCTTAGTGTTGAGGAGCCGAATCTGAGCTCAGGTCAAAGGAGTCGAATCCGAGGTCTGATACCAAATGGAGCAACTGAATCTGGTTGTTCGTTAGTTGAATCCGACTATAATTGTAATAATGAAATATGAATAATAATAATATATTGGATGATTTAATAATTACAAGGGAAGCTCGCATTTATAGGATTTGAGCGTGTAAAATCAAGGGTTACAACCTTTCATAAGATAATTAACTAATCTAAATAATATTTTATTTTATATTTTTTGCACTATTCCACTTGGACCCCCACCATTGTTTCTTTCAGTTTTCCAGTTTCCTTAATTGTAGCACAATTTACTATTTTTGGCAGTTTTCGGGTCCTAAACTTTCGAAGCCATTTTGAGGCCCTAAACGACGTTTTTTCGGTATCGAATGGTCAGCCAAATATGATTTTGTTCTAAACTCAATATTGTTTGTTTAAGGATGTAGTCCTTAAATAGATCTTTCTAACGATGTATCATGCGCGTCAAACGGAGGTAGTATCCTAAAGTTACGACCCCGAGAAATTGATGTACCAAGTTACCCAACGAGGCCCACATTCTGGCGTTTCACCTCCTAGGGTTAGGTTTTTTAATGTGTAGGGTTTCCATTTTTTCTCAATAATATATAGGTCTTTGAGCCTCATTGTAACACAGAGTTCAGAGGCATGTAGCCGCCCCATCTCTTCTCAAAGATAAGCTACCAGCACTCTAGCTAGTTTATTTCCATTCTGTATGTAAACAAGTTTAAGTTATTGATTAATGAAATGAAGTGTTATTTCTGCTGCATATTTGTTTCTGTGGTTATTTGTGTATTCTGTTGCGTTCCTGCATAAATTCGGATCAGACATTCAAAAATATGTATCCGAGTGCGACACATGTTAAAGGAATAAAAGCGAAAACGTCATGACTACAGGGATACTCCCCCCACTACACATTCTGAAGTAAAAATGGGAGGAAATTTCTATGGATTTTATTGAAGGGTTACCCTTATTATATGGTAAGGATAAAATCCTTGTGGTAGTAGATCAACTAATGAAATATACTTATTTCATGGGCATAAAGAAAACTGACTCCGCTAAGAAAATCATTGAAGTGTTTTGTAAAAATATTTACAAATTACTTGTTGTTCCAAAAATTATAGTGAGCGACAGAGATGCCAAATTCACAAGCAATTTTTGGAAGGAATTCTGCAAGAAAACAAGGAACACTCTTAATATGAGCTCATCGTATCACCCACAAACAGATGGGAGAACAGAAGTAGTCAACAGGTGTCTGGAAACCTATCTTCATAGTTTCGTCACAGACAAACAAAACAAATGGTTAGAATGGTTACATCTCATCGAGTGGTGGTATAATGCTACATATCACACATCAACGAATATGACTCCATTTCAAGAATTGTATATTTATGAACCACCTAGATGGAAGGAAATCATTCAAGGAAGCACAAAAGTACCCACCGTAAAAATTCAACTAGAAGACAACCAACGAATCATACAAACACTCAAAGATTACTTAACTATGGCACAAAATCGTATGAAATAGCAAGCAGACCAGCATAGAACCGAGAGAGAGTTTGAATTAGCAGATTGGGTATTCGTAAGACTTCAACCATACAAACAATTTCACTAAAATAACAAGGAAAGAACAAATTAGCACCTAAATTCTATGGTCCATACCAAATTATATAGAATATTAGCAACGTAGCATACGAGTTAAAGTTAGTAGAGACAAGTCGATTTCATAATGCCTTCCATGTATCAAATCTAAAAAAATTGTTGGAACAACATCAATCAGTTCAAACAACACTTCCTGATCTAGACAAAGAAGGGAAACTTATTTTAGAACCAGAAGCTATCATCAAGATCAGAGAACAGAGATTACGCACTAGAATGATAAAGAAATACCTCATTAAATGGAAGAATTGCCCAGAAGAAGACACATCATGGGAAACAGAGAAATTCGTTCAACAATATCTTTCATTACCCTGCTTTGAGGACAAACCAATTTAAAAGGAGAAGGCAATGTTACAAATGCTAAATTTAAAATATTAAGTTAGGTTTATTTTATTATATTAATGTAATTAAACTAAGAGGTGACTTGAAAAGTCACCTCTCTTCCCTATTTTGGGTATAAATTACCTGGGGCACTTATTATGTAATCATCTTCTATGTTATCACACATACATTTTACATACGTTCTTGCTCTTCATCCTCCTTCGTTCTTCCATTCACTCTGTATGGTAATTTATGTGATGTGCAAATGAAGTTGTTATCTATGCTACTTGGTAATATATTTTTTTCTCATTCAAACAGATTGAGTAATATATGTGTTTTGACTACTCTTTTTGTATGTAGCTAGTGTTTTTTCCTAGTTTTGAGCAAAGTCTTTTGATATGATGGTCAATAGTTGTGACTTTTGAGGGTAGCTTCTTTTTCAAGACATTTGGGTCTTTAGTTTTCTTGGGATGTTTTAGTACTCTATATGAGATAGCTAGATGAAGGTGTAATCTTTCTGGAAAATTGTAATTATGTATGACACAATTTTTTAAAATATAAAGTTGTCTTTTTAGCTTTGAAAAAAATAAACATTAAAATTCAACACTTTTGATTCATTACAATGCTTTATAAATATTACATGGTAAAATTACTTTAAAAATGTAAGTATATTTGATTTTGTATATTCATATTGAAAATATACATTATCCTCAACAAGTTCTAAAGACTAAAAACTTTCTAAATAATACATGGTATACTTACTTAAAAATTGTAAGTCTATTTGATTTTATTTTGAAGTCTACATAGAAGTAGAGTATTTGATTTTAAATTCCCTAATATTAAAGTGTTATTCTATTTTGTAATGAGCATCTATGACCATTCTTACCTATTTTTCACTTCAAAATGTAATTTGTATTTTAGAAGAGGAATGCACATGTTTTGACCATTAAATGAATTTACACGTGCAATGAAAGCATGAATTTACCTAAATCACTCTTTGTTGAAGTTATTGCAATTGTTACTTTGTTTGTCATAAATGGTAGAAATGGAACGATCCTAATATCCGTTCAGGAAGTACCAGGATTCTTTTTAAAGAATGGAACAATTTCTTCATTGGGAAGCTCCCTTTTGAACTCGTCTTCTTAACCCCGCCAAACCATTATAATAGCAGAGATGTAACAATCCCCCTTCCCACCATCAATTGAAAAGATCCATCTCCTCCTCATAATCGCCAAATTTCTTCCCTTCAAGATCCACTCTTAATCGTTCTTTAAAGCCTTTAACTAATATTTTAATGGTCTTAACGGTTGTTCGACCGCTTCTTAATTATTTCTTAAAAACATTCTACTTGTTACATAACCTTCATATATGGAATAACACATTCATAATATAAGATAAAATATAATAATAATAGTATTGCACTTTCTAGAATATATCCATGTGCATTTATTTAAATTACTTGATATTTTCTTTAATGTGTGGAAGAATTATATATATATATATATATATATATATATATATATTAAAGGGGTTCACCATGGAAGCCAAATTTTAGACCATGGCTACGTCCACTTGGGAAATATCGTATACTCGCTAGGCAAGTATACATGAACTTGGGCATCATTAATCACAATAAATGACTCACGAGCCTAATATTGTTAGCATTAAAAAAACAATATTTCTCTCTTTTTGTTTTTGTCTCTGATATA
Source organism: Pseudotsuga menziesii (assembly GCA_001517045.1). Classification (NCBI taxonomy): domain Eukaryota; kingdom Viridiplantae; phylum Streptophyta; class Pinopsida; order Pinales; family Pinaceae; genus Pseudotsuga; species Pseudotsuga menziesii. Next base: position 339,581 of record LPNX010434543.1, read on the forward strand.
TTTATTAAGAAATTCCCCACTTTTGTAAAAAAATAACTATTAAGATAACCTTTAAGAAGGAATATCCTTCTCGCATAATACCCAAAATAATTATAGTAAAAAGAAGGAAGACTTAGCTTCTTTCCTTTGGGAGCTCTAGAGTTAATTCTCAACGTCCCATGCCTAAATTAAGATAATTATTTGTAGTGAACGGTCACTTAGTTTAAATTAGGTTTAACACCAAGATGGAATTCGTTATTGATATCCTTGGTTTTCCAACCATGTTCAAGTTCTCTTAGTGGATTCATTCTATAGGTGATTCAAGCCCTTCCATTTCCTAAGTCTACCAATGCTATTGACAACTTAGAAAAATAAATAACATTACTTACAGTGTTTTATCGACCTTGAAATTCTCATGGGATAATTGCACATTTACATTCATCTTTGTATTCTCCATTCTAAAATAATTGAAATAACTTAGGGGATGTTACAAAAAGTTTGATAAAAATATGCATTAGAGGAAATTTCAACTCAAAATGGGCCTTCTTAAAATGAACTAATAAAATAATAGTTAAAATAATAAAATAATATTTATTAATTTTGGAGGAAGAAAAGAAAAAAACTACTTTTTTGTTTGTATTTTTGACATATCTCCCCGTGTTTTTACTCAAATTTCGATCGGGAGAGCCCAACGAGTACCCACTCAGCACACTTTTGATGGACCCCGCTACCCTAAAAACAAGAAATACCTGAAAAACGGAATGATGATGTCATCATTCCATTTTTCCAGGTATTTCTTGTTTTTGGGGTAGCGGGGTCCATCAAAAGTATGCCGAGTGGGTACTCGTTGGATGTGGAATTTAATTCCGCATCCAACGAGCTCTCCCGATCAAAATTTGAGTAAAAACACACAGAGATATGTCAAAAATACAAACAAAAAAAGTAGTTTTTTTTATGATACCTATCCCCAAATTTATATTAAAAAAGTGTTTAAGACCTATACGGTATTTCAAATTTAAATCAATTTCATTGGCTAACACATGATGACATGGAATTTGAATAAAATTTAAAAGGCCCATTTTGAGTTGAAATTTCCTCTAATGAGAACTGGTTTTATAGTGAAATTATAAAAATTAATAATAACATTCCCTGTACATGGCTGGAAAGAGTGTTTTTTTTCATGGAAAAAATTGTAATTTTATTTCAGCTATGAACAAAATTACATTTGTATATGTATAAAAGGTAGTTAAGTACCACGTACATATTAATTCTTGCACATGATCTAGGAACTAGGAATCAATCTCATGAAAGAATAATCAACAAATACTCATGAATTGGTGTTAATCGGAACCAGAATGGTTTCCTCTCTGTATATTCAATAAACAATGAATAGTTACAATAACAATGTCAAGCAATAGCTTGAATCAATGAAGAATTCAAATACCTAAGGAGACAATTTGAATTCAATGAGTGAGTCTAGCTTAACTAATTCTCAACCATAGGTTCACACTCAGTTAACCACTTGACCAAAACCCTAATTGACTCACCAAACCCTAACTGAAGTCAGAGTGCAATAAATGACTGAATCTCAACTAAAGGAGATCAAACACGTGTCATAACAAGCCAACCATCAAGTGCTAGTGCTCCATGACTTCAATGAACCCCGATGAGGTTAACTGAAGTTGAACTTACCATCAGAAGTTGGTGGAGGCACCCTGTTGACTCCAGATCATTAAATAAAAATAAATAATCATTAAATAATATATTTAATGAGAGAAGGTGCCTTAACTGACTGGTTGAATTGATTGTAACCACCAGTTAGCAATTAGGTGCATTAATATCACTCAGATCACCCCCGGAGTGCTCCAGTTAGCCTCCTTGACTGTAGGAAGGCATGGGTGTGACTGGATGATGGCAATTAATGCTCCACTGATGTCAATTAATGTCAATTATACTTAGGATAGTGGTTTAACTATGCCAATTTGACCAAAAAGAGTGTGTATGGTGGTAAATGTCGCCTACACCCCCCCTTAAGCTATACTCAGGAAGAGTTAGAAAACATAGATGCATAAAAATGCTAGGGCCTCGGTAAAAAAGGCCATAGGTCACCCTGTACAATGAAGTAACTGCTTAATATAACCAAGGAAATGGGGAAAACCTCATGGGAAAAATACCCCCCCTCAAACTAAGCAGTAAATCAAGAATTGGTTCTTCGATGCAGCAGCATCTTAAGACTGTGCATGTGAACCTCTAAATCCAAAATAAATGAATATGTCTGGAGGAATATTCCACTTTGGAAGAAGAACAATGCACTCAACTGAATCAAAAATATAAACAGCTACACGGTGAAAACTGGACCCATGTAGAGCAACTGAAATCATCTGAAGAGAGAGCAAAGGTTCTTGAGGATTCGAACCATGTGTGGTACACTCAAGAAAATGATATGTTGCAGCCTTGAACAGCAAACCATGAGTGGTAAAATCAGCTCCAATTTTTAGGAGCAAGTGTCCAAGCGGATGCAGAATGTCTTCCTCTTTACTAGTTATGTGAGGAGATGAGCATGTGACCAAAGGTAGAGAAGCCCTGGGACTCTGGAGAGCGAATTCTTGAGCTCCATAATCTGATATAGCTTCAGAAATAGCTAATGATTCACAAAATAAAATATCATTAACCTCATAAGAGGAAACTAACACAAAATCCCCATCAGCGGTTTTGAAGAGAAAGTGCGGTACTTGATTTTTCACAACGGAATTGGTGAGAGCAGCTACAAGCATGGCTGAAAGCTCTTGGATTTTAAAATATTAACAAAATAATATCATATCAGAATGTAAATCAGATCTAAATAAGTTCACAACAGATCCAAAAACGTGAAATGAAATCAAATCCCCAGCAGCAGTTTTGTAGGAGACTTGCAGTACTTGTTTCTTCACACCGTTGATGAGAATAGCTACAAGCAGTACTGAAGGTTTATGAACCTGAAATTTTGAACCAAGAAATATCAGATCAGATCCAAATAAGATCATATCAGATCCAATAAGGTTCATATCAGATCCAAAATTATGGTCAACTGAGACGGTGGATGCACAGTTGTCTTTTTCTTCAAATTTCTGAATTTTGGTGCATGCAATCCTACAGGATTTTGCTGGAAGATCTAGATCATGGGGATCAAATTGATCACTCTTGTAATCTGATATTTTTTCCAAAATATCCAAGGTATTACATATTTGCACACCAGCAGCAACATTAGAGGGAGAAAAATCAAATTTCTCTTCACTTTCGGAAGCAATTACTGGTAAATTTTGCACAGAATTCAAAGGAAAATCACTGGTGAATGTTTGCATGGAAGTGCAGCAGTATTTTTCTTCAATATCAGAGATTTGAATGTTTTCTTCTATTTTAGCAATATGAGGAGATGAGATATCAGAGATCTTAGGAACTTCTGGAGCATCAGGAGAAGGAGTCACTACATGGAGACTTTCTTCAATTCGAATTGATTGTGTAGAAGATTATGCTTCATCTTCATCTTGAACAACTTCATCAGAGAGAGTAGAGGCCGAGGATTTTGAGAAAATAACTCTTGTGGTGCTGGCTGTGATCTCCAAAGTACTATTATGATCCTCATTGTGCTTGCCAAAGGTTCTGTCCAATTTTGTCCAAACTTCCTTTAGGTATTCAACAGAACCAATAATAAGGTAGTACAAGCTAGGAGAAAGGGCCAGACATATTGCTCCAAAAGATCTATCACCGTCATTTAGCCAGTCATTCTCATTCTCATAAGACTCTTTTCCAAGTCCAATAGACACCTCATAGAGGCCTCGTCTCTTCAGAGATGCAATCATCTTCAAGTTCCCTTCCGAATAGCTTGTGAATGGGGTGAGAAGAGGGATTGATGAGTCCATTCGAAGTTGTACCTGTTAAAACCTGCAAATCAAAACAAAAGGGGCACCGTAAGGTCAGACAACATGAACATTTTAGGCTTTCATCGCACCCAGCATAGTCAATCAAGCAAGCTTGATCAACAAGTTCTTTACTTGGGGTATTGAGTGGTAAGCCTTGGCTTCTAGTGCAATGTTGGATTTTTGAGCTATTGCTCAAATTTCATGGAGAAATCTGTCAAAAAGCTTGTTTTTGAGAGATAGATAAGTTTTATCCCGCTGTATGCTCTGATACCATATTAATTCTTGCACATGATCTAGGAAATAAGAATCAATCTCATGAAAGAATAATCAACAAATACTCATGAATTGGTGTTAATCGGAACCAGAATGGTTTCCTATCTGTATATTCAATAAACAATGAATAGTTACAATAACAATGTCAAGCAATAGCTTGAATCAATGAAAAATTCGAATACCTAAGGAGACAATTCGAATTCAATAAGTGAGTCTATCTTAACTGACTCTCAACCATAGGTTCACACTTAGTTAACCACTTGACCAAAACCCTAATTGACTCACCAAACCCTAACTGAAGTCGAAGTGCAATAAATGACTGAATCTCAACTAAAGGAGATCAAACACATGTCATAGCAAGCCAACCATCAAGTGCTAGTGCTCCATGACTTCAATGAACCTCAATGAGGTTAACTGAAGTTGAACTGACCATCAGAAGTTGGTGGAGGTGCCCTGTTGACTCTAGATCATTAAATAATAATAAATAATCATTAAATAATATATTTAATGAGAGGAGGTGCCTTAATCGACTGGTTGAACTGATTGTAACCACCAGTTAGCAATTAGGTGCATTAATATCACTCAGTTCACCCCTGGAGTGCTCTAGTTAGCCTCCTTGACTGTAGGAAGGCGTGGGTGTGACTAGATGATGGCAATTAATGCTCCACTGATGTCAATTAATGTCAATTATACTTAGGATAGTGGTTTAACTAGGCCAATTTGACCAAAAAGAGTGTGTATGGTGGTTAATGTCTCCAATAGTACATTGTCAACAAAAAAACAATAATATGTTTCTACAGTATCACAAAACTTTTTACAGTTTTTTACATCCATTATATTATCAACTTATATAACAATAGTTTTAGCCAAAAAAAATAGATTACATGTATCATATATCGAAGATATATACACAAAAAAAAATTATCCTTTAATCCATGTTCAAGCAGCAAGCACGTGTTCCTCATTGAACGGGCGATGATAATAACTGTAACGACCAACCGGATCATGTTCTATAACCTTCCAACAACCAAACAAGAGCTGCATGGCTTCCTTGGAAATATTTTCAGCCACCCCATTATGTTCCCTGTAAACATGTGTAAAAGATATACTATCAAACCTCTGTTGTAAAAAAGTCACTTCCTCAAGAACAGGAAGTAGTCGTAACACATGTCATCCAATAAATCCTCTGTCCCAATCAATCACAATCATTGAATCACCAAATACTTGTAAAGAATGACAATCATTTTCCACAGCAAAAAAGAGAATTAGTTTTAAATCCAACAATTATACAAAATTGTTGGAACCTCTCCCCAAGACAGCCGATAAGTGAAAGGAATGAGTAGTAGAAATAAAAAGACAACCACCACCCCCACAAGTGATTTGTTGCTCCTGAGATGAGCCATCAAAAAATCCCCAAGGCCTAAGATGGTCAATCTCCTCCACTCAAACAACCCTAACTGAAGTAATCATATTTTCCTGAGGAAAATGTTTAAAAAAAACCAAAATATTGGCAACAACCAACTCCAAAGGCGTTCGTTGATCTTGAAAAATAGATTTGTTTATGGCCAACCAAACACCCCAAGTAATAATGCAAGGAAGTTCTCTGAAAAAGAAACCCCGCTCAGCAAACCATACACGTAATGCCTCCACAAAATTCATACCATGCCAAAGAAGACAATAATTTAGTGCTATTCCAACCTCCTACCAAATCTGTTGAGTGTACCAATAGTGCAGAAAGAGATGATCAAGAGTTTCAAGAGAGTTGTAACAAAGTGCACATATACCTGGACCCTGAAAGCATATACGGTGAAGAACATCCCAAGTAGGGGCTTTGTTTTCCAAAATAGTGCAACAAAGTAGTTTGGCTTTGGCAGGACACTTTAATTTCCAAATTTTTTTCCACCACCAAATTATTGGTCGATTCTGAGCCTCCAAGTTTAATTGTATATAACCATGCTTTGGTGTATATTTCCCAGAAGAGTGATGTGCCCAAACCAGCAAATCCTCCCATGCCCATAATCTAATATGTGAGTTTCTTAGCGCTGCCAGGTAATTTGTCCATTTCGTTGAAAGTTCAACAGTTAATCCCAATCTATAACAAGAAACCCATCCTTGATGGCACATCGTCGACATCCCAGGATCAATCATATTAGAGAGGAAAATAATATCCCTTCCTGCCAAGAAAATCCTTAAATCCGCAGAGAAATATGTGGGCTCCATTGGAACCTACCCAAGGGTCAAAACCAACCCAAACCAGTATTCCATTTCCAACCCTCCAAACCAGTACATAACCAATCATACCAAAATATTGTAGTACAACCTTCCAAATAACAAAGCAACCACTCCTCGATTTATCTTCCATTCGAATCCAATCTAGAATAGAAAAAGGAGCAATGTACTTTTGATGAACCACCCGAGTCCACAAACTTTCTGAATGAATAAGTCTCCAAGAGACTTTAGCAGCCAATGCGTTTGCAAAAAGAAAGATGTTTTTTAAACCTCAACCCCCCAGTGATTTAGGGATGGCTAACTGCTCCCAACGAACCCAACCCATGACCTAATGATCCACAATTCCCCGCCAAAGATAAACAAAACAAACTTTGCGCATTCTTTCCAAAATACCTTTGGGTATTCAAGAAAGGGACATCCAAAAAACCAGAATGGATTCCAAAACAGATTTAATCAAAACCAATATGCCTGCTCTAGTCATCCAACGATAACTCCAGAGCCACTTCCAATCAGCTAAGAGCCACTTCCAATCAGCTAAAATAGGCATTTCGTTTCAGAGGAAGAAAAAAAGCCCAAGTATTTAAGTCCATCCTCAAGTAGTAAAGACTTAAAAGAGAATAATGAAGAATGCCAACAAATATCCCTATCATCCAAATTTGAGTTAGAAATGGTAGATTTATCATCATTGACTACCATACCGGTAGCAACTTGTATCAGGAGTAGACCTTCTTTGAGTTTATTTATATCCTGGCAAGAACCATCACAAAAAGTGAGGATATCATCAACGAAGAGTAAGTGTGTAATGTACAGTACCCCAGAAATAGGAATGCCTTTGAAATGTCCAAAAGCCTTGGCCTCCAAAATGAAATGGCTCAACCCTTCAGCCACCAGGAGGAAAATTAAAGGAGAGAGAGGACATCCTTGCCTCAAACCACAACCAACAGTGAAAAAAGGGCTGACAGAACCGTTTATAAGAACATCAAAGATTACCGTAGTAAGGCAAGCCATAATCCACTTTATAAAATCATAACATAAACCCAAATGTGTAAGTAACATACGAATATAAATCCAACTTACCCTATCAAATTCTTTAGAAATATCATTCTTTACAACTGCCCCTTTTAGTCTGCATGTCTTTAAAGAATGGAACCCTTCCTAAGCCACTCCAATAGCTTCCTGTATCTGACTACCTTCAAGGAAGTCAAACTATTCACTAGATATACAACAAGAGAGTATAACTTTTAATTTCATGGAAATAACCTTTGCAATGATCTTGTAAAGGCAGTTGCAAAGAGAAATAGGCTGAAAGTCATGAAAATTTTCAGGCTGGTCCTTTTTAGGAATAAGCACAATAAAAGTTGTATTAATAGACCCAAGAACATGACCAGCCATCCTGGATTATTCCACAACTTTTAATAGATCATCCCCAACAAGATCAAAGAACCCATCCGGTCCTGGGATTTTATCCTTTTGAAATGAGTGGAGTATCTTGAGTAATTCATTATTAGTGATAGCCTCCATCAACCGCCTATTATCATTGTCATCCACAAAACCAACAAAAAGATGTGCAACACGAACGATTTCCGCAAGAGATGGACCAGTCGGAGTAGTGAAGAGGTCTCCAAAATGTTGAACCCCCAAACCAGCGAAATCATCAAAAGAAGAAGTCGGATCACCACTATCATCATTGATTTCTCGAATGGTTTTGGATAATTTCCTGCCTTTTGCAAAAGCCTAAAAAGAGTTTGTATTTTCATCCCCACAGGATAAAAAATAGAGCCTAACTTTTTAAACGCCAAACAGCTTCTTTCCCCCCAAAAGATTTCGATGTCTATCTTCACATGAAGAAACTTAATATTTTGTATCTTGATCAAGGAAACCCGGCCTAGGATTATTCAGAATCTGATCCAGATAAAGTGCACAATGTCAAAGATCATGTTCTTCTTTCAAGTGCTTTGCATGGGCCCAAGTAATACTAGCTTGTTTTATTTTACTTAGATTTTCCATAAAGAGAACCCCAACAAAATCCCCAGTCCCGATAGGAATAGGGATCCATAAGTCTTGTACCAATTTACAAAAAGAAGGTTATTTTAACCATTCAGGATTAAATTTAAAAGGGCTGGGGGGTTTCCTGCTCCCTCCCTGAATCTAAAAGAAGATAGGACAATGATCAGATTCTCCCCACTCGTCATCTACTGTCGAACCAAATCACACTCCAACACCAAACGGTCTGCAACCAGAAATATGTTCAGTCACTTGGCCACCCTATTCTCACCCGTCCTCCTATTCCGCCATGTTGGAGAAAACTTTATAGGAGCAATATGCAACAGATCATGATAGGAAAAAGAATTAGTAAAAAAATATGCCAAAGTATCCGACACTGCCTTAGGTCCCCAAACCTCAGCACAACCCAAGGAGAAATTAAAGTCACCTCCTGATTAGAGACAAAAGCCTTGTTTAAAAGAGAGTTCCAAAAAGGAACCCTATTCACATAAGGGCCATAAATATTCAGAATAGTCAGCACCTTCCCAAGGTGTGCATCATAAAGATCCAGTCCAATACTAGAGGAAAAACTCCACATACCATCACATCGACAACTCTTCAAATTCAACCTCGAGGCTAAACCACTAGAACTTCCACAAACATCAACAGCAACAAACTGCCAACCAGGAAGTAGGGTTTCTAAAATACAAGACACATATTCATTCAAGCCCAAAGTCTCTTGAACAAGAACGACATTAAGGCGAATGAGATCAATCAAATGTCAAAGAGATGATTTTTTGGAGGGGTTCACCAACCCACGACAGTTGAAGGACATAATCTTCATGAGATAACCCCATCCAGGTTTTTCACTGCTCCAAGTGCCCCATTGAGGGAAGATTGTTTTATCGACGCTACATCCAAAAGAGCACGCTCTTGTTCTCGTGAAATGTGTGATTTTCTCCCGCGATTCCTCAAATAAGAGCAACCACGGGAGATAACAGATAAACCATTTACCCGGGATTCCTCTCCAAGTACCTCACGATTTCTTAAATTGTAACGGATACTCCTCCCCTCGGAGGTGCTAGACGAAGAAGGTTCAGTAGAAACAATGGATGGTGAGAAAAAAGAACTCACCCTAGGGATCTAGCAGGGAATCCCACCAGAAATAATGGGAGAATTGGCTAAGGAAGAGGAGACCACTGCACAATCATCCATACAAAAAGGAACATTAAAAGTAAAATCATAGGATGTACTATGAACATACATAGCCGAGGTTATAGCAAGATCAATCGATCGTGAAGCGAGAGTAGAAACACCAACTGCACCAACAACAATAGGAACATCAGCTGAAGTAGAAATATTCTCCTCAACCCTAGTCTCCCAAACACCAATGCATGGAGAGTGTCCTCCTAACACCACCCCCCTTCAAGAAGTAAACAAGGGAAACCCATGCTTCATCCGAGACCGACTACCAAACAACTGTCCTTTTCCTCGAAAAGGTAAAGAGCACGAATCCAACAAGTGTCCATACGCATGACATCGGTGGCACTGAAAAGGTACACCTTCATAATCCAAAATTTGAGTAAAAGTACCTGACAGAGTGTTGTGCCCTAGCTCAACAGCCTTTACAAAACATTATTTCATCTAACAAAATCCTATTTTGTTAGATGAAATGTTCGAATTTCTCAATGCAAAATAAAGAGGAATTAGAGCTACTGAAACAATGCCATTCTGTCAGCTGCTGAATTGGAGAAATTCGTTGTTTTTAAGGCAACCTTTGCAACTATAGGATATTTAACAAAATCACCACTAATGGTTATTATTTGTTTTTGGGTTGAAATTAAGGGTAAATACTAGTGATTTCTATATCCGTCGATTTATCCTAATCTAGAAATTAATCCATAACATTATGAATTGATTATGTTGATTTTGTTATTCAAAGGTTATCAATGGTTAGTTTGTGGTGATATTGGTCAAGACCTAGTGTACGTAAACCACATGTATTACAAACCATTCCCGACATAGCCTAAATTCTCGAACCAGGATCGACATTATCACCAAAATCTATGCCGATCACCATTATATGGTATGTTTTGCAAGGTTGATTCTTGATTTAATGGTTTGTAATTATGATCATTTAATCCGCCACCTTTAAGTGTAGGTCGAATCCTTAGTAGGGATTGCATGCATTATGGTTATCGTCGGGTTGATATATTTCATAGCCTATACCTTGATTCACTTATTGCGAAACCAGTATGCTATCATGACACTGGTACTTGAACTGTCCATCGCGTTTAAGTGCTGGTACGTATCCCCTGTCGTGGCTCCTTGCCATTAGAACACCTGGTCTGCGTACATCCAAGAGGTTTCCATCATTTAAGTCAGGGCAAATAATGGTAATATCAGCCATCTAGAGTGTTCGACCGTCGTTTACGCCCTTAATTTATTACCACTCCAAGTGCTGATGCCTTCGGTCATGCCAAACCCGCAGAGGTATAGCCTGCGTTTATGCATGGCTTATCCTGTTCATCACCTGGTTTTGCTTAGCCCTGATTCTAAGTGCTCTCGGTCTCGTGTTTTGACTCTCGCCGAGCTCTGGTACCTGTTTTGCGTGTGGTTACGCATTTGTAATCGACCACTGATGGCTCCTGTCGTGAGGGTCGAACCCTGCGAGATGACCCTGTTAAATTCAAACCCTGAACTCTCACAGAGGATTAAGGATGTAGGGTGGATGTCGTTCTTTGAGAAATTCTTCGACTCTAACCCTGAAGTTACTAGGGTTTTTGCTCTCTCTCTGGCTGATTATCAAGTAGAAGTCGGTGATCTTTGCTTTCGGGTTGATGAAAGGTCGATAGCAGCTGCAACCGGTTTGTCCCTGACTGGTCAGAGATGGTTCAAGTATCAGAAAATGACCATAACAGAATGGAGACGGCTATTAAAGAACCCTACTCAGGAGGTCTCTTTTCGAACTGGGGTGGCACGTAAGTATTTCCTGAAAGAATGGCGTCCCATCCTTGATTTAATTCATCGATACTTGACCTGCGAGGGCCGGTTATCATCAGCGTATGTATACCACCTTCGGCTTAT
>LPNX010434543.1:351106-385912 GCA_001517045.1 Pseudotsuga menziesii
ATTTCCTTTGAATTTACCCTACTATCTTTTACATAGCTTGTTCAAAATGTCCAATGCGATTAAGAAAGGCCCTAAACACGTCAGTCACAGCCTCTTTCATCATGGTTTGGTTCGTATGCTGATTGATCATGATTTGTTGAAGTCGGGTCGGTCCTGGGATGAATTTGTAGAGTCAAATGGTTTTTCCGCGTTTTGTCACTGCATGTTCGACAATCCTGATGATTGTAACAAGCACAGAGACCCAACTTTAGTTTCAGTCTTTCCTCCACGCAAACCTCTGTCGAGCCCTCGCTGTATGAGTCCTCAACCCTGCAAAGAGCCTACGGCTAATCCTGTGAACAGTACTCATACTCCTCTAGGTTCTAAGCGTGTTAGGACAGCCTCATCTCTGTCACCAACAACCCCTCAAAACGATACAGATAAGATTCGTGGTCGTGGGCAAGATAGACCAAGGGCTAAATTGGTTGGTAGATTCACCAGAAGCATGGCGAAAGCTAACTCTGTCAAAACCCCTGCAGTCGACAAGCTTCAGGTAGAGACTGTGGTTTTGGATGATGAGGAATTGGATTTCTCCTCACCTGATAATGGTAATGCTGTTCACCCTGAAACTTTTCCAAACCCTGTCGACAAGGCTCCTCCCGTGGTTAATCAGGACATTCCTGTCCTCGATAAAGAAGTGCAAGCGGATGCTGTCATTCATTCTCCAACTAAAGAAAAGTCTGTGCACCCGAATCCACCTGGTATTTATTGCGTCCAAGACATGGCTCATCCCTTGTTTATTAATCGCCTGTTGGATAAAATTCGTAGCATGGAAGATAGGGTAGGTGAAATAGCAGCGAACCGTGACTTATTGAAATCTGAAAATGTTATGTTAAAGAAGAAAGTAGAGGTGAGTGATCAGCAGATTGTTCGCTTGAGGAATCATAAAAATAAATTGATACGGCGAGTTCTTAAGCTTCAAGATGAGAATGATAAGAATGATGAAAAGGTGCGCGAGCTCAATGCTCAGATCGCACTCATGCAATTCAGAGCTCCATCACCGAGTCAGTCTAGTGGGGTTAATATTCAAGTCTTTAATGCGCCAGTTAATTTGTGACTATGCTGGATCTATTTGCTGTTGGGTTCAATTTTGAATTTTGATGATCAGGTATTCATTTAGTTTATTTTTTGTTTGTTATTTAAGCATTTGTTATTTCGATTGGTGTTTATGGTTTTGATTTTATTATTTAATTTGCTGCAGGCGATATGGGTGATGAATACGACCAAGTCTTGAAGAACTGTTTAATTTTTGATAGTATCCCCCATCGATCGGATCAGATCCGCTTCCAGACTTTCCAGGTCTTGTTTCAATTCTCATGGATCGAATCGTTATTTTCTCATAGTGTTTTATTTTTATTGAAAAATGACATGCTACGCTTGTCATTTTCAATTAGAAGTTAGTTGGATGATTTGATCTGGGCGATCTCTATTTTGTAGGATGTTTATTTTTGAAAAACATGTATTTAAAGATAGACAGTCGAGGGAAATGGGGGTCGATTTTGGATGGAAAAGGGGAAAACAAGACTGGAGTTTAAAATACCTGTGACTTTGGACAGCTTTCTATCTGCAGCCATGACATCTTGAACTGGTGATATTTTAATATATATGTTTGAGTTTGTATACTTTGCATATATTTTGGATATCTGTTAGTCTTGTAGCTACTTTTCTATTTCAAATATGTTTGTGATAATTCTCTAAGGAATTTTGCGAATATACATCTTTATATCATTATCGATTTTATGTTTTCGATTTTGCTGGTACGTCATGTTATGTGATTAACGATCGGTATTGTTATTTATGTAATATGTAATGGCTATTGTATGATCTGTTAATGTTTGAACTTCTTTAAATGTTATCATGTTTATACATGCAGTAGTTTTATTGGCATAAATTGATCACAGGTTAAACGTTTTGCCGCTTCTGATCAGGGTAGGAAGTAGGATAGCATAATATGTTGTTTATTTTCTGCAACTTATATTATTTGAAAAAACCTATTTGAACCAGATCTCTCTCTATGAATTACAGTCCGATTATTCTCGTTGTAATCATTGTACAAGGTGTAGATAATATGTCTTTATAAAATATTAACTGTGTGTGTATTTATTTTCTTGTATTTATACTTCATCAGACTTAAATTAATTGAATTAGATAGTTTAATATATTGTAAATATATAACATAAACTAACTTTTGTAAATCATAAATATAGGTTGGACTAACGATCAGTAGCATTAATTTTTGTCATAAGACTTTCAGACTCTTAGGCCAACAGAGCCTTTAAACCTGTCAGGAACGACTATCTCAAACAGCTGGGAGCCTGCCCTAAGGATCTTGGTCTAGGTCGTGTCCCCCGTTGCGTGCATAGTCAAATACGCACGTCAACACAGAGTCTGAATTTTAATGTCAGTTGAAAGCCCAAGTTTAATATCAATCTTTACCAGGATTCGGGCCACCGTCATAACCCCTCTGAAATTAAAAGGTCTGCATCAACATACTCACCCAAAAAAATCCCAATGGTAGCAGAGCGGGTAGACGTCCAAATATGCATAGGTAAACTTGGTAGCTGAACCCACAATGGTTCCAATGCCACCTTATCCATTTCTGCATCAAAAATCGGATCCCATCATTTCAAAAACAGAGGAATACCATCCATACTCCAATGAATACCAAGAACCTTATCAAACAAATCACTAGAGTCGAATATGAAGGAGAACCAACCTTTTGCCAGCACCTGTGTATGGTTCAACCGAGGCAAAAAATCCCCTCTTTGTTCCACCGCCCACCGATTGAGAAAGTACCGACCAAAGTGTATGCCACAAGCCCTTCCCACAACCGTTGTCGCAATGAAATCCACAAAATCATCCATCTATACATCCACTCCCAGAACCAATGAGTCACGGCATGCCCTAGAATTGACACAATGCATTTTTTTACGCACGGGCTTTCGCCGACCCAAAGCTGCCTTTGAAGAGAGAGATGAAACAACCTCAGTGCTAGTCCCAACCACTGCAGCTAGAGAAACTCCCAAATCACCCCCTAGAGCAAAAGAAAGAGCCATCGAAACAGAACCCACCTCCAGACGCCGGCTAGGTTCTCGTTTAGACCCAACAACAAAGAAATCACCCACTAAAAATGAAGAACGTATAGTCACCGACCGAGGAATAAAACCCAAATCCACATGACCAAGGTATAAAACCCTAGTAAGGTCATGAGAGGTGGCTAAGGGAAAAGACACGGGTGGAGCCAAATCAGCACCAAAAACCGCCAAATCCTCAATCGCTTGGCCAATAGGCCCAGAAGAAACCAGGATTGCCAAGTCCTTCGAATCTCCAACCAAATCAGCAAACCTAGGTTGAGAAATTGCCAATGGGTTAGTTAACCCCCCAAGAAAATCAGAGACAATCCCATCTCGCAAATTAGGGTTAGATGTATGGATAGGCTCCAACACAAGTCCCCCTCCTATTAGTGTCAGTGCAAATTCAACGACACCCATCACGGTCAATAACGTCACATCCATTATGATGACGTTTCAAACCCAGAGGAATGGAGGGTTGAAACCAAATATTGACGTCAAGCCAACAAAACCCTGGAAAAGGAGCAATGTCGTGTGCAAACCTGTCGACTAAGCAGCATGAAAGCAACCATTAAGTGAGCCCCAACCATTCCCAAGACGTCGCGTTCTGCACCATAAGGTATACCCGGAAATGAAGAAACAATAAAACCCTAATAACTTAGGTAAATGTGGAGAGTCCATCCTCAAACCGCCAAAATATGGGAAAAAAAATGCCTCGCTCTCTTGAAGATGGACCCGCATTTAGGGTTTGAAACATTCAGACCTTCTTCTTCACCAACGTAGTATCCTCCTAACATAGGTGAAAGCTTGTCAAAAGGAGTCGGTTGGAAACAGTGTTGTGCAACATGTAGAACGTCATTCAAGGTTAAATTATTGACACAGTTTCTTTGAAGTTTTGCTTATTAAAATTCATGTGAACATTCCCATATTTGTTCTACACTTCCCACCTCTCATGTGGTGTTAAGTTGTGGTCCTCGCTAAATTGAGCATGAAGATACCTATGGAAACATTTGTTTTCTTCTCACCTCTAACCAAATATCAATACTTTTTTTGCTTCTAAATATTAACTTATAAAATTAAAAATTATTGACACATTTGAAATTTTGCTTATTAAAATTGATAACATTTCCTTCTAAATATTAACTTATAAAATTAAAAAACATTGAAACATTTGAAATTTTGCTTATTAAAGATGATATGAACATTCCCATACTTGTAGTACAATTCCCACCTCCAATGTGGTGTCGTGGGAATTGCAAAATTGAACATGTAGACCAATTATCATACTATTTTACTTCTAAAAAACGTCCTCCATTGTGACAACTCCTAACTTTTCCCATGTTTTGCATGCTCTCTTCGATAATAGTGTCCTTTTTATAATCATATTTTTTCATGCTCTTCAATAATAGTGTCATTTTTATAATCCTATATGTCATTTTTATAAACAATTGTTGATTATTGTTAATTAATTGATCCAATGGATTAATCTTCCTTTCCGACTTAATACTACCGATTTTGATAATACCATGTCAATCCCGACATTTTCGACATTGATAGTCGAGAGTCGGTACCGTATGAACATAAATAACAATGACCCTTCTGACTTGTTGATCTCGACATCGACACATTGGAAGTTGGAAGTCAGCACTAGTCAAGTAACAATAACAGACCCTTTAGACTTGTCGATCCCGACGTCAGCATGTTGGAGGTTGAAATCCGACACACCTCATGGACAAATTAAACTAGCAGTCCGACATTGAGGTTATGACATCGACAACAAACAGAAAACCAAATAAAAATAGCATGTTGATCCCAACATTGGCACTTCGACGTCATAACCTTGGAATTGACTTGTAAAACATTAACAGTTTAGTACATCGATCCTAACATGGGAACGATGTCACTGAAATCACAGCAACTACTCCTTTGATTTCATAGTAACACTTATCCATGTTTAATAAAACAACTAAGGAAAGAATAGATAAGAAACATAAAGGTTTTTTGCCATGTCTTAGCACTAAAACCTTACCATTAAGGCACGTGTCAAGTTCACCAACTGACATACAAACATAATGAAAATTAATAAAAAAATACTAAAGAAAAACTTGCCACTGGTTAAACAACCAAAGTCCATTAAATAGTAAACAACTAAATTAAATAGTTAATTGATGCAATTAAGAACAATATACAAGTTGTATTAAACAGGAAAGAGTTCCATAACAAGTTTGACAACCTTCTTCAGGAACTGAGTATTCACAATTTTTAACTAAGGAACTTCCTCCATTAGCCGCCACTCTCCTGAATGGAAAAAATCAAGCCTAACAAGATGTATGTAAACATTTTATTTATTACATTCAACCAACAATCAAGACTCATACAAATCAAGAGATTGATTCTTAGGTCTGAAAACTAACATTGTAATTTAAGACAAGCCTTTCAGTCTCATATCTCAATCACATTAAGGTTGAAAAATAGAGTTATTATTAAATCTTAATCTCTGAAACATAAATAAAATAAGCGACTGTGTAACACACCCAACCTAGGTCACGGGTAAACGAGGGTGCATGGGCTCAATTCAAGGTGAAGAGGGCTGAAAACTGATGTTAGCATAGCGGATATGTTTATATATGTTTATCCAAAATGTTTGTCTATTGAGAGTTCAATTAAAATTGTAGGTTAACTAGTTTAATCAGTACATCTTAAACTCAGTTATAAATTATCATCTAGTTTCTTAACATAGATTTACGAATAATTACAATAAACAAACCACAAGAAGGACCTAATATGTGGCTTCCATGTATAGTCACATGACATTCCATATTACTCCCAAAATAACTGCTAAAAATTTAAACAAACACGGTACAAATCATATCAATTCAATCTACATTAATTGTACTAAAAGTTGGCTCATAAACACAATAATTTCTAACCATTTCCTTGTGTATATATCAGATTTAAAACCCATAAAATAACCTAATATGTGACAAACATATACATCCATATGGTTTCCCCTACATCACATTTCTTTAACCATTTTACATATACAAATCCAAATACAAAATACTAGCATAGGAAAATCACATACCTTCCTATAGGTTGTCAATCCAACATAAGAGTTAGTACATGATAAATCTACCATTTAATAAAGAAATAAATTTGCACAAGAGGCTTGCATAATACATCATAACATTCACACATCACAATTTAGAAGTTTACAAGTACTTATCTTAATTTATGCAACTGGTGGAAACATGACAACTTTCCTCCCAACCAATGATCTCTACTTGGTGTAGATTTTCCCGTCTTAAGATACCCCTGAGTTGAGGTTCTAGAATCCCACACTAGAAGGTCTCTTCTAGGTTGACACTAATGGATGATGTGCTTCCTTTCCTGTAATTATCCCCCTCTCCTATAAAAGTAAGTAGTGGATGGTATTGACGGTATTATCCCCCTCTCCTAGAGTTCCACTTCCGACCTTTCGAAGGTCAATTCTCAGCTTGAATCCCTACAAGAGAACTTGAAACTAGAGAGAAGCTAGGCCTAGAAACTTGTACAGTATTACTCCACTCTCCCTCAATCTCTAGCAAAACCGGGATGATATTTCCACACAGAATCATCCCCCTCTCATGTTGGATGATTTCACAAATAACACTTCCAACCTCCTAGATCAATTCTTAGCCCAAATATCTACTAGAGCATTCAAGACTAGAGAGCAGATGGTCCTCGACACCAGTCCGGGATTATCCCCCTCTCCCTCGGGTTCTAGCACAACTAGGATGATATTTCCACCAAGAAGTATCCCCCTATCTTGTTAGATAATCTCACAAAACAATACTTACGACCACCTGTGTTGAAATACAGACTTGAATCTCCATTGGAGTATTCAAATCAAAGGATAAACAACTCTCTTGAAAACACAAGTCAAATCCCTACCAAGGAATTCACATCGCATGGATATTACGACCATAGACACCCTACATATCCCTACTAACGCATTCGAACACATGAGGAATTGGTATCCGAGACCAATAAACTGATCATCCAGATCCTCCTAAATCTGCCGACAAAATTCATAGTAAAATTGTGCAACTATGGTGGCCAAATCTCTCTTTGGAATTCACTACACAACTAGAGACCTGCTCTTCTCGGCTCCTAGACCTACACATAACAATCAATGACCAACCTCGTAGCAATTCAAATCATTTTTTTTATTTTTTCTAATTCGAATTGCCTTCAAGAGTCTAACTCCAGAACACTCAGGAAGGACTCCCAAATCACTGGGGTTTCCTAACTAACACTCACTGACCCATTCAAGTTCTTCACTAAGCCACTTGAATTCATTGAGGCTCACTCTAAAACATTGGTAGAGACACCTCCCATGATACCTAATTCAAGTTCCTCAAAATTAACTCCAAACCACCTTAACTGACACTTAATTGCCCCCAAGTTATTCCTCATGTATGATGATGACTCAAATTCACCCATAATTTACTCTCATACACTAGAGACAACTTAAATTTACCCAAGATCACTCTCCTCCACTAAAGACAACTCACATTCATGTTATTAACTGAAGATTAATGACTTTAAAGCAAAAAAAAATATTAATTAATTGAATCCAAACTCCAATTATCTAACTAACTCTAACTGACTGTCAATTAAACTAGTGTAACTAGCGACTGACTCAGATTAACTCATTGTAACTTAGTTAAACTAAAACTAACTCAAATTAACTAGATATAACTCAGTCAAGCTCAAACTAACTTATATTAACTGATTGTAACTCAGTTATGTTAGTTTTTCTACTTTAATTCAATTAGGATCTTTATCTGAAAGAATAACAAGTACAACAAAATATCTAAGATACACAAGATATACAAGACATAAAGATTTTCCTCAGGAAACCATAAAGGAGAAAACCCTGAAAACTTCCTCAGAATAGTTATGTCACTAATACAATATCACAAGATGGAAAAACCTAGGAATAAGAAGTCATTTGCAGCGCTCTCTCATAATGCACACTTGAATGTGTGTGTGTCTAAATGAGGGAGGTAACCTCCCTATTTATACCCATCATGTGAGTGACCTAAAACTTGACTGGTCCGATCTCTTAACCTAGTAGAGCTAACTTCACCTAGAGAGACTCAAAAATACATTTTATTATATTCATCTTGGAGACTACTTCATTAACTTACAACGAAAGTTTTACCTCGATGACCATATACAATAATGACAACTCGAATGGAGGGAAAACATCTCCGACGAGGATACAACAATATACAATGATAATATACATCAAAATATATTTTGAAGTTACTTTCGTAGTCCTCATCTTGTCGGTCATTTATTAGTGACATATGTCGGATCTATCCATCATATGAAGTTTCTATAGAGCCAACCTTGTTTCATGTTGGGTGTAAGCCTAGTCCTCATCTAGGTCTTCATCATATCCACGAGCAAGCCATCATGTAAGTACAACCCAGGACCATACATTACATTTCCACTACACTCACCTGCTTCTCCTACTGTTGTCTTGTCGTATCCAGATCATCTCATCATCGCAGTACCACATGTCCAACATATCACCTACATTCTGTCAGCATAGGAAAATTCCATGACTCATTATGTCTCAAAGACAACCTGTGTCTACCACTATGTGAGAATTTCCTAGGAGCATACCAGGTGCATTACATCTCTCCACAGTAATCTCGTGTTCTACCAACATAGGAACACGCCAAGACTCATTATGTCTCGAGGAGAACCTGCGTCTACCACTATTCGAGAATCGCTTAGGCGCACAGCAAGTGTTTTTTTGAACGATGGACATCTCATCGTCTCCAACATGGGAGCACACTAAGAGTGATTAGATCTAGGGATAACTTGTGTCTACAACCATGCAAGAACCATCTCGAACATGGGAGAACGCTAGGGATGATTACATCCCAAGATAACATATATCAAGGCTGATTAGGTCCAAGGACAACCTATGTTATACACTAGGGATGATTAGGTCCAAGGACAACCTATACCAGGACTGATTACGTCCAGGAAAAACCTGCATTCTACGCTAAGGTTGATTACATCCAAGTACAACCTATAACTGGTATGAAATGTGATCCCTAGCATTTATGCAGCACTAGAGGACTTCCAGGCAGATCATTAGTCAACTATGATTGAACTTGCAAGTAAGATTGTTGAGCAATCCGTTGCTATTTTAATTGACCCTAGATCTACTCACATTTATATTACTCCTAGAGTAGTTGAGATTTGTTCTTTTAAGAAGGTAAATCATAGCAAATCATAGTTAGTTCAGTTAGCCACTGGGAGTGAAAGAAAGGTTAGTGAAGTGGTATAAAAATTTCCATTGGTTATGGATGGATTGGTCACTTATGTAGATCTGAACGTTCTAACCTTCTTATGAAGTTCCTATGAAATTCTTATTGGAATGGACTGGTTAGAGACTCACAGAGTTAAGCTTGATTGTTACAAAAAGACTTTTGAGTGCATGGATGAAGAAGACAATTCAAGGGTTGTGAAGGGCATTCCAAAGGTGATTTACGTTAGACAGACTTCAGCAATGCAGCTGAAGAAGTGTTGTAGGAAAGGTTGCAGAGTATATGCAGCTCATATTTTGGAAGCAAAAGAGAATGATGCTCCGTGATTGGAGGACTATCTCGTATTGCAAGAAATCAGGGATGTTTTTTCTGATGAGATTCCAGGGCTTTCTCCAAAAAGGGACATTGATTTCACAATTGAACTTGTGCCAGGAGTAGCACCAGTGTCCAGGACATCCTACAGGATGAGCATACCAGAAATGATAGAGCTGAAGATGCAACTGCAAGAGTTGTTGAAAAAGAACTACATCAGGACAAGTGTGTCTCATTGGGGAGCACCATTTCTGTTTGTGAAGAAGAAAGATGGTACACTCAGGTTGTGCTTTGATTACAAACAGTTGAACAAAGTCACTACGAAGAATAAATACCTGTTGCCTAGGATTGATGACCTCTTTGATCAAATGAGAGGAGCAAATGTATTTTCCAAGATTGACTTAAGGTTTGGTTACCATCAGATAAGAATCAAGGATGAAGATATTCATAAGACAACTTTCAGAACAAGGTATGGACATTATGAGTTTGGAGTGGTGCCATTTGGTCTCACAAATGCACCAACTACATTTATGTGTCTCATGAATAGTGTTTTCAGCAGGTATCTAGATAAGTTTGTTTTTGTCTTCCTTGATGACATTCTTATTTACTCTAAGAATGAGGAAGAGCATGAAGAGCATTTGAGATTGACATTGCAAATGCTCAGGGAGCATCAGTTGTATGCCAAGTTGAGCAAGTGTGACTTTTATAATGGACCCTGAAAAGATTGAAGCCATTATGAATTGGCCCACCCCAAGAAATGTGACAGATGTAAGATCTTTTATGGGACTTGCAGGATACTACAGGAGATTCATTGAATGATTCTCCAAGGTTGCACATTTCATCACTTTGTTGCAAAAGAATGGGATGAAGTTTGAATGGACGCCAAGGTGTGAAGAAAGCTTCCAGCAGTTGAAGATTCTTCTTGCAATTGCACCCATTCTAAAGGTTGCAGACCCAGAGAAATATTGTGTGGTGTGTATTGATCCATGCGTTCAAGGAGTTGGAGGAGTTGATATGTTATGAGCCAAGAAAGCTGAAGGAGCATGAGAAGAACTATGATACTCATGACCTAGAACTTGCAGCCATAGTACATGCTCACAAGATGTGGAGGCATTACTTGATGGGCAGAAGATTTCAGCTAAAGACATACCATTGTGGTCGAAAGTACTTGTTTGATCAGCCAACGTTAAATGCTAGGCAAGCTAGATGGCTGGAGTTTTTGTGTGAGTTTGATTTTGAAATCAAACACATAAAAGGAAAGAAGAACAAAGTGGTTGATGCACTCAGTAGGAAGGTGCATGAAATGCATGTGACATCTCTTAGTATTTACCAACCAAATTTGAGGCAGCAGATTGTTACTCATGCTGTTGAAGATGAACTGTATGTACAGGTAAGGGACAAATTGCAGTAGCAAAGCCTTGAAAAGAAGTATGAAGGATATAAATTGGAAGAAGATGGAATTCTTACCTATAAGAATAGAATTTACATTCCAAATGTAGAGATTTGAGGAGGTTTTTTATGGATGAGATCCATCAAGCTCCATATTCTGGTCACCCAGGATATCAGAAAACAATTGCTATAGCCAAAAAGCAGTATTTTTGGCTAGAAATGAAAAAGGACATGTTTGGATATATTTCAAGGTGCATGAAATGTCAGCAGGTGAAGGTTGAGCATCAACACCCCACTGGTTTATTGCAGCATTTTTCAGTCCCATAATGGAAATGGGAAGTTGTTTCCATGGATTTCATTACAGGGTTATCGATGAATTGGAGACAACAAGATTCCATCATGGTTGTGGTGGACAAGTTAACAAAGACATCACATTTCATACCGGTTAAGTCCACCTATAACATTGATGTCATTGCAAAAATCTTCATGAAGGAGATTTTCAGATTGCACGGATTCCCTAAGGCAATAGTCTCTGACAGAGATTCCAAGTTCACTTCCAATTTCTTGAAGGGTTTTTTTGCAGATTTGGGTACAAAGTTGAACTTCAGCACTACCTACCATCCTCAAACTAGTGGGCAGACAAAGAGAGTGAATCAGGTGCTTGAAGACATGTTTTGCATGTATGTGATGGAAAAACCAACCAAGTGGGAAGATTATTTACACTTGGTAGAATTTTCATATAACAATGGACAGCAAGCATCCTTGGGGATGAGTCCATATGAAGCTTTGTATGGTAGGATGTGTAGGACACCAGTGACATTGGATAATCCAGTGAACATGATTGTGCTTGGTCTAGAATTGCTCAAGGAGATGTAGCAAGAGTTTGTAAAGATCAGACATAATCTGAAAGCATCCCAAGACAAACATAAAAGCTATGTTGATAAGCATAGAGTGCATAGAGAGTTCAGTGTTGGGGATCATGTTTATCTCAGAGTGAGGGCAAGGAAGAGTTCCTTGAAGCTTAGAAGTTGTGACAAGCTGTCACCTAGATATTGTGGGTCGTTTGAAGTGCTTGAAAGAATACGACCAGTTGCATATAGACTTGCATTGCCTGTTAGCACTAGAGCTCATAATTTTTTTCATGTTTCTTTTCTTAAGAAATATGTACATGATCATAACCATGTAATAAATTGGGATGTGATTCAGGTGGAAAACGAGGGAGAGTTCCAAATCGAGCCAATGCGCATCCTCGACATGAAGGTCACAATGCTCCGAAACCAAGCCATAGGGTAGGTAAAGGTGCAATGGGAACACTACGGTCCTGAAGAGGCTACGTGGGAGCTAGAGGATGCCATGCGATTGCACATCCATTTTTGTTCAATTCTGCAGGGCACTGAGGGCGGTACCAGTGTAGCATTTTTGTTCAATTTTGTAAAGCATTGAGGACAGTGTTGTCGAAGGGGGAGGGGAATGTAACACCCCGTTTTTAACCCTGTTTACATTAAAAATGTATGTGATGTATATATTGTAATTAATAATGGTGAGGAGCTAAAGGCAAAATCCCCACCATCGATTTAGCGTTTTAAGTTTCGGCGATTAAAAAACGTTGTCAATGGTATTTTGTGCTAGCCAGGCACATTATAATTTTGAACATCATGTAAATATGCAATTTAATTAAAATACCCACAACCAGCTATGTCAATGCAACATTAAAGAGATGGTGGCATGATTTCCTAAGGATAAAGGGGAGGGATATCCAAACCTTTGAGCCAATGGGGAAAAGCCAAATTTCAAAGGGAGAACCCATCAACACTGTCAACTACCCATTTCTTGTCATTTTCCCCAATCATTTATTTCTGCCAGAAATTGGTTAAGGTAGTTATTGCATGGGAATGGGAAGAGTATGGAAAAAATTTGAATTGGGTAGAGCACCCATTTTTGAAAAACATGTTTTGACTCCTTCGACAAGTGAAAAGCCAAAAATGTCTGCACATTCCAGCATGCATTCACGTTTTCATTTTTCCTCACCCATTCTCTCATTCACGTGAGCTCTCTCGGGCATCTAGAGCTTCCTGTGTGTATTCATTCATGTTTTTGGCTCTCTATTTCATTTTTCCCATGGATGGGAGGTCGTTTTTTGTAATGCCCAAGGATTGGGTTGTCTTCCCCATGTTTCCCTGTCGATTTCCTCATTTTCCATGCCCAGGAAATTCGTTTTTGTGTTGTTGACCAAATGGCCATCAAGGATTCACGATTTTGGGGTTCATAGCAGTCGTTTTGGCTCATAAACTGCACATAATAGTTGGTGAGTTCGAATTTGCTCACCGAGGGGTCGATTACCCAATTTTACCAATTCGTTTTGTTGCCAAAACCGTGTTTCATCAATCCCAGAACTTGTATCTTGTTGTGGGTGCATATTTTGTTTTGGTCTGAACTGGTTTGGAGTGGAATTGGGTCTGATCTAGCTTGATAAACCTAGTGTAGGAAGGAACCTCACGGACAGGTCTAGAGGGGTTGGTTTTCTTCTTTGCACACCTTGAATAGCACTAGAATGGAAGGCATAGCCCAAGGGACTGTGTAGCAGATAAGATGATGCTTCCTTGTGTTGGATGTGTAGATGTTTAGAAGTCAAGCCATATCTGGTACAGGTGTCCATAGCTCTGCGGTTGAGCTCACTAGCTTAGCAGTTCAAGCTTTCCACCTCCTTAGCATCCTTATAAACCCAAGTGTAGTTTTGGCTTGGCTGAATTTTGATATCTCATTGGCTATGTGTGATTATGCTAATGTTTCCTTATTCCTTGTGGGAATCATGCCCAGCTCCGGGGTGACAGTGGTGCTGAGATATTGACGAGCACATTGGCCTATGGTTGGGTGGAACGTTGCAGCGACATAGCTAGCTGCGAGACAAGCTTCTTTCAAGATAAGTATCTCTTGTGTTAATCTCTCCCTTTGTATTTGCTTGATGAAATATGATAAACATGTCTAATGTGTTGAATGCTTTAATGAAATGTAATTGCTTCCGTTGTATATTGCATGTTTTACAAATGTGTGTATGTTTTCAAGTTCAATGCATTTTATATTACGTTATGGGGCTTAGATTCCCCGGATTGTTAACAGTGATGTCATGTCCTCTCTCTGGTAGAGGGGTGGGGACGTGATAGTGTGGTATCAGAGCTCATGTTGCAGCTTTGGACCTCAATGGGCCATGAAGAGAAGTTGACAGAGGTTGGATTACACTCTGGTCAGCAGGAGGAAGAAGTAAACACAGAAAAAAAATTCAAAATTTTTCCAAGTGTTGTAAATTTTCACATATCGGCTCAGTTGACCGAGTTCTGTCGATACAGTGTCGGATGAACTAGCTGAGTTGCACCAATGGCATCAACGTGAAAGGCTAATCTGAGACTATGTCGGAGAAAAAATTTCATGAATTTCTCTAAGTCACGAAAATTTTTCCATGACAGCAAGACTGCAAGTTTTGCCGATATGTCAACTAAGTTGGCTTAATGGATCCGATGAAGATCGCAACGATGCATATCAACTCGGAAAACTTTTTGAAAAATCAGGGAAACTTGGTGAGTTTTGCCGATACATCGGCAGAGTTTGGTAAGTTTTGTCAATACACATCGAGAGAACTTGGAAAGTTGAGCCGATGACAGGAAAAAGGGAAGAAAATTTTCTAAGTATGGGCATGTCGGAAAAACTTTGGGAGTTTTGTCGATACGTAGCAGATAAACTTAGTGAGTTTTGTCGATGTGTATCGGGCGAAAAAGGTGAGTTTTGTCAATGTGTATTGGGCGAAAAATGTGAGTTTTGTCGATGTGTGTCGGGTGAACTCAGTGAGTTCTGCCGACACGTCGAAAAAGTTGATGAGTTCCACCGATCGAAAGAGGATGGCAAGTTTCGTCGATGTGTCGAAAGCAAAATCCGAATTTTTCCAACACGTCCGACACGTCGGAAGCAAAATTGAGTTTCGTCGATCGAATAAAAAGGGTGAGTTCTACCGATACAGATCGGGTGAACTCGATGAGTTCAATTGTCGACATGTCGAAAGAAATAGGTGAATTCGTCGATCGGAAGAAAAAGATAAGTTGCTCCGAAACAGGAAAATTCAGCAAGTTTTTCGATGGGATTTACAGGTGCCAAAAAGTCGAAAAATGGCAGTGAGCTTATGCGCCAGATTGCGTGAAATCAAAAGATTTACAAAAAAAAACAAGGTCGCTACCCTTGACCCGCCACAACAAGGGGGCAAGCCCCCTTGACCTCTGTCGTCCCCCTAAGACAGACGTTTTTTGTGAAAAAAAAATCCTATGTTTTAACAAAGTTGTCAATATGAGATTTTTCCAAATGAAGGTAAGTAAATTATGAATTCTTGTGGGATGTCAATTGTGTTTATGAACACATTTTGCAGAATCATAGTCACATTCAAAGGCAACATTCCATGTAGTGCAGATTGCAAGAGTTGGGTTGTAATTCAGCCATGAGAACCTACGACATGTATGATAATGCACAAAATCCCTATGAAGGCGCGAAATCCTCAAAGGAAAATGCTAAGGGCGCACTCTCAAAGCCAAGATTGCATTATGCAAAGAGTCGGCTAAGTCTTGAGTAATGTCTTGCCCCGAAGTGCTTACATTGTAGCTCAATTCGAGTTGCTCTATTGGGCATGTTAGTGGATCATGAGCTTGCCTGCATGTGTAGCACCATTGATTACCATTCGCTACGAGCACTGCATTGTTCCCACCCGCGTATCTTTTATAGCTTGCTCAGTTTTTTATGACAAAAGGCATGCATCTTTGAAGTCTTGAAAGAAAAGAAAAAGAAAAGGAAACGAGAGAAATCGCAAAAATGGAAGAATCTCTAAGTAGGGGTTGGGATAATACCGAATAATTGTAACAATAGTGTTAGCTCTTCAAGATGTAATAATCAGTCTTCTCCTTGCAGTGAAGCAAAATACGTTATCCATCTATTATGCACTTTGATTGAGCTAGAACATAAGTCATCGGCCTTCGGTCTTAGAAAATAAAATCACCGTAACGTATTATTTACTTTCTTTGGTAATGGGCATGCTTTAATTGCAGTTACATATTCTCCTAACACTTGGATTATTGATTCAAGAGCCACACATCATATGCCCTCATCCCCCCATATTTTCTTTCACTTGGAGGCTTGTACTAACAAAACTATCTTGATTGGGGGTGATTCTCCTGTTGAGGTTTTCGGAGAAGAGTAGATCTTTACTATGGGAAATTTCACAAGGTGTTTCATGTTTCTAAACTCTTTGTCAATCTTCTCTTCATCTACCATATTACACATTCAGGTTCAGGTCAAAATGTAGATGTAACTCCAGACACGGTGGTGATTTCCAACATAACAGATGGTTCCAAGATAGTAGTTGGTGAAGTGGACCACCATTCGAGGTTGTACTCTTTTTCTCACTTTCTTCCAAAATCAGATTTTGATTCTCTTCTAACCCATGCCAATGAGGAGAGTAGGTTGTGGCATGAGAGGTCCACCTTAATGACAGATATTTGGAGAAGCTAAGTAAAGAGAGAATGGTTGAAGGTTTATCACACATACAATAAGTGGATTGATGGAGTTTGCCAGGGCTACAGCTATCAAAAAACCTACGATCAAGCAACACTACTCCATAGTTACAACGATAACCAACCAATAGCCACCCCTTATAAACCATAATCAGCCATACCACTTTTGCCTCACCTCAGCAACAACGAGGCCTCGCTTTTAAAGCCAATGAATTAAACTTTAAGGGACACATATGTGAAGGAGCTCATATCGAACCGGTTAAATAAATTACAATGAGCAAACATAGCAACTTTTTTTTTAGGATAACTCAAACCGAAGAGCCCACTAGAACCTAGCCACTTGCAGGATCCATAGGATTATTCCTCACCCATAGGACTGACTATCTCAACACTGGTTGGGAAAAAATAGAAAAGGTAAATCGAAGAATTCCCCAACACAACCTACATGATAAGTCAAACCTATACATCAATAGGATAGTAAAGATGGGGGTGGTAATACAAAACAGGAAAGGTAGTGACCGTAACAGAAAAGTACAGGCAAACAATTAATATGGTAAAAGGGAAGGTCATGGGTTTGATTCTGCTACGATTGATCCTTAATGGGATTAGTAGTGTCGGTGCACCTCCCCACTATTATAGTTCTGATTCTTGCCAAGCCAACATAACGCTTGTTCCTTCGTCTCCATCACAGAGGGAATCGCGAAACAAAAGTGAGACTACATATCCACTTTCCAGGTGTATGCTTCAATGTGATTCGATCTCCACAATTCACGTTATTACATATATAATATGAAAGGTACGCCCAACCCATTTAACGCTTCCTCCTTCGTCTCCATCATAGACAAGTAATTCAAAAAGATCTCAAGCATAATCACATATATATAATAATGGAGATCATGCGAGCCACTGAAGGATGCACCTAATGTTGCATAACTCCATCTAGCAACAAGTGGCTAGTGAAAGTGGCTTTGTAGTACCATGGGTAGGGGAAGGTGATCTCACTAGTCCCAACATTGCAATCGCAGATGCAACAGCTTCATCGATGACTTCATCCTGCTACTCTTCAGCAGCAACCCTGATTTATCCATCGGAATACTACGGGAGCCTTATTCCCTATGGTGACGCACTTAGACTGCGGCCAGGTCAACTATCGGATGCCCCAACCATGGAAGGAGGTGACGCTATGCTCGGTTGGTCATTGGATCATACGCCTTCACATGGACCAGCAATGGTCCCTTCCTATTTTGCAGAGCCAAACCGTTCGAGGACATCGACTATGATGTTGTTTCCCCTTCCCTGCCTAGGTGGGGTTTATTTTTGGTCACCTCCACGACGCTTCGTTCACCATCATTAGATCCCTACAACCCTCTTTTGCCTTGATGTGTTTTATATAAGTTTGTTGCATGGGCCCACCACTTAATGGCCTGGTCAACCTTTGACTTGGTTGGCATGAAGTTTAGAGTCTCCACATCTTCTTCTGCATCCACCCCACCATCCAGCAACCTCGGCTTCATGGCACAAAAGTGTCGGTTGGGTGCAAAGTGATATTCCTTCCCATACTCATCAATGATCAGCACCGAGATTGTGGTCATGCTTTCTTTAACCCGGTACATCCCCTGGTAGTAGGATTCAAATACTGTGTCAATCCTAATTTGCATGGCCTTGTCTGTAGAATATGCAAGGTTCTAAAACTTAACTACGATATAAGTAGCTTCAGGATCCATCTGCTTTCTATCAATTCCCCCCGGCTCCACCAAGTGGGAAAATCCAATCAACATTAAGAAAGTATTTAACCATAAATCTTAATTTCGGTCCTGCAAGTCCAATGCATTCTACAAGATTTCATTGGTGAGATAGGTCACCCAATTTAGCCTCACCCCAGCTGCACATACATTGGCAACATGCTTAGCCTATATAGAATACTCCCGATTCTGGTAAGTTTGCAGCACCCGTGTTCACAACAGCTTGGCCATTATAGCAACCAGTAGGCTACTGATTGAACTTATGTCATAACCTCGATCTTTCAACTTTGCATTATACTTCAGCATAAAGTCCATCGATTCTTCAATGACCTCATCTTTCTGCGACCCTTGCACATCTTTGGGCGGCGGTACCTTTATTATGAAAGCCTTTGAGACATCCTGCTCATCCTCTGGGAGCCGGTGCTAGAATTTTTTACTGACCGTCATTTAAAAATTTTAGTAGATCGTTTTTTCTGAAGGGTAAATTTATCATCTAAACGTATTTTTGAAGAGCAATAAAATTTTCAAAACGTCATTATATTATTACTTTTTTGAAATGCAACAAAATTACTAAAACTTCATTATAATTTACTAATTTACTAATATCAATATTTTTATCTTATTATTATATAAAATTATACTTTCCAAATTCCAACCCTACTTTCATTAAAATAAAAATATTAAGTTAGTATTATTTTCATCATATATGCTTTTCTATTTTGTAGGTTTTCTTGATTTTTTTAAAAACAAAAAAAGTCATTTAACAGTGATTTTTCTATTATTATTATTTTTTAACTACTGTAATTAGCATCTACATAATACAAATATCAGTGCTCAATGCTCAATTAAATAATTTGAAAGTTGGAAGTTGAACTTGGAAGGCTGGAGCTCGAGCCTAAAAGCCCTTGGACTCTGGAGTTGAAGAGTGGATACTGGAGTCTAGACTCTGGACACGCAGTCTTGGAAAGCATTATCAAGATTCAAAGGTACTACGTGTAGAATTTTTTAGTTTAAATTTTAAAGATTTGTTTAAAGACAAATTAATTTATTTCAAAATATATTGATTTCTTTAAAATCTATTGTGAATTTCTGTAATGTATATATATTTAAACTCAACACTGAGAGTGGATAGTACATTGTTGAAAATCAAAATACATACATTAACAATCAGTTAACAGAAATCAAAATGGTTGAAAATCTCACCATTATTTATTTTGGAATGGTTCTTTTTTGCCACAATAGCGATTGGGGCGTAGTTTTAAAGATCTTATTATCTGGGTAATTATCAAAAACTTACCAAGTTACATATTTTTTTTTCAAGAACTTTGAATAAAAAAAGATAGACACGTTTTTATAGTTTGCAAAAATGACGGATTCTACAACTGACTTTCTCATGATAGATCCCATCATGAGAAATAACGTTATTAATCACTCTCGCTAAAAGTCCAAATGATAAGTAAAGTGTTGGGGTCCATTGTGACGAAACTGATACTACGTCGTACAATCTTAGAAGGTTGTCAAATCATGGTTTTTCATTCTTTGTGAGCCGGTTCGAATTGATACTTACAAAGAATTGATCTACCGCATTGATCAGGAATAGCGCATCTTTACTCTCTAGAGCCGCGACTGAATAGTTGGTAGAATGAGCCCAGCACGGAAAGTAATTCGTGGGTTACCCCTGAAGAGTTCATGGGTGGGCCGGGAACCGCATTTTTACATCCTCTCTCTGACCACTTGATGTTCCTTGATGTTGTGTTTTCTACAGGTATGTTTCACGAACTGAAGGTGTTAGCATGAACAATTGGGGCCTATTACTTCCCTTAATTATCAGGTAACTAATTACTTATCTACAAGAGAGATAAACAGAGTTTTCCATTTGGTTATTGTTAGATAAAAGAGAGAAATACAAGTGTTTTTAAAGAAAGAATACTTAAACATGAACTAGTGTTTATCTAACGAGATTAATACATTGAAAAGTCTGCTCCGAAATCTTTTGAAATCAACGATCTAGACACACTGGAAGGTAAACCGAAGTGCTCAGCTACGAGTATCTCGGGTGATTGTCACGATAACCAACCGTATCCTTTTTATCTCCTGCGACATTACATTATTCGTCCGACCTTCTCCCTCCTTTGCTATGATTCCCAAATTGTGTTGTGCATTCAGCGCTTTGTCCGTATCGGTTTATGAATCCGCATCAGTAATATTCTGTCCATATATATAGATATACCGCAATAAGAAACGATATGTCAGAGTAGATCTGATTCCAATCTGGGCAATAGAGCGAGAAACAACAGTCATTATATTTATGTTTTATGCGCTGACCTGCAATCAACCGGTAATCTGCTGCTCGAACCACTAGATGTCTTCTCTGTGTTGCGGAAGAATAATCAGGGAAAGCACCAGTAGTCAAGAACAATGCAATATCAGAGATAATTTGGAACAGCCTCAATCTTGAATAGATCAGCATCTGGGAGTTGATCTTCTACAGCTCCGACAGTTTAACCCGATTCCAACTGATACAAATGGTGAGGGCCTACATTCAACTTCCCCGGTTTTACAACCTCAAAAGAAAACTCCTGGAACAACAAAATCCATCCGCAAATCCTTCCTTCTAATACAGGCTTATTAACTAAACATTTTAAGGCCGAGTGATCAGCGAAAAACTTTAAGTGTCCTCCCAGCAGGTAATGCCTGAACTTCTGTAAAGCATACACCGTATCTAAACCTTCCCTTTCTGTAGTGGTGTAGTTGCGCTCAGCCTGAAATAGCTTTCTACTAGAAAAATATATAGGATGATCCAAACTTCACCAAGTTGTGAAGAACAACGCCCAATGCAATACCAGAAGCATCAATATGAGAATGAAACTCAATCTTCCAATCTCGATATGTCAAAATTGGAGCGCTACTGAACTTCTCTTTAATGATATTAAAGGCGTTATCACATTCAGGAGTCCAACAGAAAGCTTCAGTCTTCTTCAACTATTTCTCCAGAGGAGCAGTTATACTGGCGTAATTTATCATGAACCTGTAATAATATCCAGTATGACCCAAAGTGGATCGCAACTGCCTAACAGTTGTAGGGGGAGGCATATTAACAATGACAGCTACTTTTGCAGGATCAACCGAAACTCCCTCTCTGCCAACAATATGTCCTAACAAGTTCCCAAAGGGTACACAAAAAACACACTTTTTAAGATTCAATGAAATCTGCAGTTGTCTGCACAGTCAAACATCAACTGAAGTATTGTGTTCTTTAAAAAGGCTATATACAGTCCAGTCATCCATGTAAACTTCCAAAAACTTGTGAATAAAGTATCGAAATGCAGCAATAGCAATTTTGGAGAAAACAGCAGGGGCATTCATAAGTCCAAAAGGCATGACATTGTAGACAAAGGAGACCCATTCAGAAGTAAATGTAGCCTTCTTATCTTCCTCTGCAATCCGGACTTGATGATATCCGGAGAACCCATCAGTAAAGGAATATGCCTCCTTCCCAGCTACCTGATCCAATACTTCATCACTAAAATGTATGGGAAAGGGATCATGTACACATGCTGAATTCAGGCTTCTATAGTCAACACAAACCCTTATGTTAGTGTTTTTCTTTTTCTGTATAACAATTGGGCTGATGCAATCAGCTTCATCCACAGGGAAGATCAGTCTAGCCAAAAGTATTCTGTAAATCTCCTTTTAGACCTTTTCTTTGATTCTAGGGTTTAAACGATAAGGCTTGTGTTTAACTGGTTTGGCATCAGATTGAAGTTCTATTTTAATATCCCCTAAGTCTCTTTTTATTCCCTTAAGTTTTGATAAATTAGTCGTGAACAAATCCTCGTATTCTCGCAACAAGACCTGGATTTCTGTCATTGTCTGTTCATCCCAGTAGTCTCCTACAGAAGCTATCTTAGGGTGTTCCTCACCCTCCTTCCTTGGGTGAGTCCCTTTCGTTCCCCACTCCCAATCATCTTTTGCAGCTTGAAAGGCTGGGTATATGAGTTACTAATGTTGTCTGGTTGAGTTTCTCTGACTTCTCTTAACCCTTCGGATTCCTTAAAAGTAAGATGGCTAAGCTCCTCCAAATCTTCAGGATCTTTATCAATCTTACCGCAAGCCATGTGTATCCTTGTAGGCAATGAGTATTATATAAACTTAAGAAAATCTTTATGCTCAGCACAGACAGTATGGAAACATTGGTGTTGGACCTTATTAAAAAACATCTTTCTCATCGATTGCAATGCAGTTGTGATCTCAAAAGACTTACCTGAGAAGGCAAAATCATGACAGAATTGAGTTTGCAGTACCTTCCAACATGCTGTCCGTTTCCTCATCTCCTAATGTACATACTAGGCTTTTGGTATTGTTCCTAACAAGTGGAAGAATGATGCACCCAAAATTTAATTTAGAGGGTAGCTTCTCAGCTTGAGACAATATTCAATGTGAGCAACTGGATCAGAAGAACCATCATAAGTCTTTAGAGTTCATAGTTTATTCTTCATCTTCGTATCGTCACTTGACTGACAAACTTGAGATGAGGGAGGTTGAATAGCAAGCTTAATATTATTTCAACAAAATAAAGTGTTTCTTTATGGTTAGCCCACCATCTAGCGGGAGAATATCTCAAGGCTATATAAAGTGCTGGAATTCGTTACTCTTCTGTAACCTTACACTCCATATCTACAAGGAAACTGTGCAAGTCTGAAGTCCCGTCATATGTTGGACAGTTCCATATTTCAGCCCCAATCCACCTCATGGAGCGGCTAGTTCTGCTACGTCTGGAGAAGATTTCATGGCGCCCTTGCTGCCAGTCATTAAAAGCTAATTCTGAGTCCATATCCGCAGACTGAACACTGAGCCGTCTACAGTGGGGTTATATAACTGATCAAGGACATCTGGCTCCAAAGTATATCAAGTTCAATAGATCTTGTACCCTTATATGGATCTAAAGGTTGAAGAACTTTCATACCATTCGATTCAAAAGTCATAGTCTCCTTGAAATCAATGATAACATAGTTATCATAGGCCCAATCAATTCCCAACAGAGCAGTATCGGGATCCTTTTCTCCCATTATCTCAATGACTTCAAAGCCACTGTCTTAACACCAGCGAAATTCACCTCCACATTATCTAACCTTCCTACTGGAAAGATGCAGTATTGATTGGCCATCCTCAATTGAATAGGAGTAGACTAGTTTAGGTTTCCCCGGTGCTTCCCAAGTCTTTTTAGGTAAAATGTTACCATAAGAACCCAAATCTAGCATAACATCATAATCATCTAACTTAGCATTTAACCTTAACTTATTCTCTTTCTTTTTTGTACCCGACTTGCCTGCCTTTCTGGAAGGTTGGAAGCAATATACTCTCCCAGATTTCCTTCAGCTCTCAAGACCATTTTCATAGTATTCCGCAACTTTTCAGTAAGTTGCTCGTCATCTAAGATGTCAGAAAACAATTATAACCAAAAGTAAACTTATTTTTGTGATTTACCTGAACACTCCCCCGGAACAGAAGGATCTCTAGTTATATTCGGCTGAGATGGGGTCAACTTGAAACTGGGTTCTGCAACTTAAGGGGTTGGCGGGGCAGACATATTTATGAACATCTCCACTGCACTTTTCAAGTGCACAAGATCATACTTGGTATTGCTCGACATACCCTTTTTAATCATAAATGGATTCGACTCTCTGCATCAGCACCAGTCTTTGCTCATCCTCTAGTAATGATATTAATAGCAGATATGCTTCCTTCAGCCATAGGTCTTGGTTCAGAATTGATAAGGTTAGACCCTCTTTGTTAGCCAATCTTTGTCTGGCGTGATCTTCCCACTTGGCTATCAGGTCGGGGAATTCTTCAGTAGGATGAGTATTGTTTCTACAATGTGAGCACCAGGGTGTTCTTGGGAGCGGGCAGTCTCTTGCAAGATGTCCTTGCCCATCGCAGTTATAACAGCGAGTCGGTCCTCTTCCACCAGTTTGTCCACCTCTATATCCTCCTCCACCTCTGCTACCTCCTCCATATCCTTGAGGTCCTTCATTTACTCGGAATGTTGAACAGTATTCATTACTGTGAGCCCCCAGGTTATTGGGAAAAGCGTGTTAGTGGACTGGCCCATGGAACAATGTTGTAACAACAACTTGTGCAACTCCTCCTGATGGTCCAACTAGCAGTGGTACCATAGGGGCACTAGAGGGTCCTGCACCTCTCAGCCTCGGAGATTCAGTCACCAAGTGACCTTCTGTATAACATCTCATGCACCAAACTTGAGGTCGGCCTGTCTTAGGGAGGGTCAACTCTTGATTCCTCAGAAGGTCTCACAACTCGTAGACTCCCTGGATATCCTGCCATGGCCTCTATGACGTCTAGAGTAAGGAAGTGCTCTGCTAGGCAAGAATAGAGTCATACTGTAAAGAATAGGAACACCATATGTGTTTCCCATCCAATTGATTCCTCATCTGTGTTTATGAGCGACAAGAATCTTGACTTAAACCCCCCGTTGTATTGACTTGAGCAACGTACCTAACTAATGCTAAATAAAGGGAGGTTGTGCCTCTGATATGTATCTAAGCAAAGACTTGTGCTCTGATGGTGAGGAAGTGCATAGTTATAGAATATCCCAATAGTGTAAGCCTGGCTAACTATAGAATATTGGATAGGACAGTTTCCTTTTATTAATATCAATCTAAAGCACTGCGCTATACTATGTCACATGGTTCGAGTTTGAATTCGAGTTCGACGACCTTGAAATTCGATTCGAATTCGATTTTTTTTATGAAGATCGGAATGAGGTTCGGCATTAGGTTCGTTGTAACTCACTTGGAATGCCATTTTCTTCACATAAGGTTATAGCTGTCGTGTCCATAGCAGTTGCTGAAAGACCTTTGGTAACAAAATCCCTATATGCAATGTGATCAAGGATAACATCATTCTTTCTAGGATCACAATCGTAGACTCCATCTACATTTGTTCCTTTTAGGACCACCTCTGCATGAACTGCAAACAAAAAAGACGCTAAATAAATCCCTATTCCTCTAGCATAAAGATGCTTTCAGGTTCAAATTATTTCTTCATTTAAAAGAAACAAGATCATACTCTCGAATCTCAGTTTTGTAGCCTGTGAGCTGAAGTTTGAACACATAGTGGACTGTCGAGTTGCAGATTGCAGTTGCAGAGGGCGTCGACGGTCGCGGTAGCCTAGTAGGTGAGCAAAAATGGAGTCGAGACTCGGGTTATGAGAGCGGTGGACTCGGGAGTCGGGAGAAAACCTTGGAAAGTGGGAAAACCAGCGACAAGACAGTGGAACGCGCGAACCGGCGAAAGGACAAAAATTGAAATTCGATTTGAAATTCGTTTGAGATTCGCCTAAAATTCGATAAAGTTCGAGTTCGTTCAAGTTCGATATGGTTCGATTCGATTCGCCTTTAGGTTCGACCTTGAAATTCGCCGAATTTAAACGAATTGCAAATTTTTTTTGGAGTTCGGCGAATTTCAAACTTCAAGCATAAAATTCGTCGAACCCTGTGACATAGGCGCTATATAATAGATAGAGTGGCATGCTCTGATAGGGGTTAGGGGTTTCTATACTGATAGGGGTTGTTATAATAGGTGTTACCCGGTAAATAAGGTAAGGATGTCTAACCCCGTAAAGCACCTAAGGAAGGTCTACATAATATATTATTCTCCTTATAATTATATTTGTCTTATCTTTATATCTTGGATTCTGGGTAACTATGCCTTACCGGGGATAACCACTGATCCTGTTACAAATGGAAGTGATGGAAGTGTGTATGTTCTCGTTCTCCTTCCTTTACCTTTAATGATAACCATGTATCCATATATATATAGTATACTATGTTAGATGGTTATATGCTTTATACTATATATATATAGTATACTATGTTAGTCAATCTGCTACACGGGTATAACTAATTGCTAAGGGTTTGAATGCGGGGCAGTAGTCTGTTGAGCATCTCAAGTGGCCCATGCTTTGGTTAATGAGTAAAGCGAAACAGGACAGTAGAAAGTTGTTCTGCTCCCTTTACCTTTACCTTTCACTTTTGATGTAAACCAGGAGGGAATAAAAGTAGGTAGATAGAGACGATAGAGAACCACTGGTTGATGTACTTACCAGGGATAGCTGCTAATGCCTGACCGGTCCGTGTTATATTATTAGTGAGAAAGAATAGAAATGTCTGAGCCTGACCCCTTTAATAATTCTAATTGACTTCCTGCTACTAGAAGTGATAAAGTTGTTTCTGCTTCCATTACCCTTCTATTTTCATATTTTTGTTGTTTCTTCTCCCACTGGATCAGTAATTTATGATCTTTATTTCTTCTCCTGGTGGCTCGTTCATTTATGATCGTTCCGCAGCGATCTCGAGTTACCGAGTTGGGTTCCTTTCCTTGCGCACCTGAATGGAGGCTTTCAAGGGCGATATGTAGTTTAGTAAGACTTTCCTCCTCCTAATTATAGCAAGGGTGAAATCCCTTAGTGAATATTTAGTGATAAAGAAGAATGTATTTTTTGCATATACGCATAAGGTAATTAGCAGTAATTAGCAAGGAATAAGTCCCTCTTTTCCACATATACGATCTCTTCTCCGCAAATGCAGTAAAGGTAAGTTCATCCCGTGAGCTAAGGCGGATTCTCTGCAAAATACTAAATCAAAGTGGATAACTCGGGCAAGCCATTTTGCTCTACTTGGTGGATAAGTGATTCGTTCAACAATTCTACCATTCTTTCCGGCGGCTACGCAAGCACCAACAGAATCACCATATTCCTAAGATACTGGTGGTATTTCATACGTATTGGGATCATTAACCAGCCGAGACACTCCTGCTAATGGCATAATGACTTAGTAAGTATATTTAGCTCCAATGAAGAGCTTTTGAGATTCGGGTCTAATTATTATTTAAGGTCACGGGAGCAACTCACTAACTCTAGCAGGTCTGCCCCACTAACTCTAGGTGACCAGGCAGCGAGAGCTGGCCTAACGATAAACTGGTAACGAGACCCTATAGAGTGAATGGGTGAAGGTGAACCAGGTCCGTTTCATATTATGAACTTGTTAACAACTTTCCAAAATGACTCCTAAATAATTGTTCTTTCTCGGCAAAGAAAAGCAAAAATACGATTCCTCTTATGACAAGCAATAAAATGATAGGGAATATCTTTTTAATACGTAGATAATATACCTTTCCCTCTAATAAGTTGGCGTCTACTAATAAATGATTTAAGCCTGGACTTCTTAAGTTCTTTTGGAGGTTCATACAATGCGCTACAAGAAGCTTGGTGGTTCGGGTGAATTCATGGTTCCTTCCTCTAACAAAGAAGATTTTTGGAGTTGCTTTGCTCTCTAAATGTACAAAGGCGCTCAAAAGCCTTATGAAACCCTGGGTTCTCATTGGCCAAGCCAAAAGCATGGGCAAGATATCTATGGCATGATGGGGGTGGTAAAGGTACAATGCAGTGGTAGAGAGGGCAACAATGGAAGGCCCTAGATATCTATCTAGGCAAAAGGGTGGGACTCGTTTCACTAACGCGTGACCAAACTGTGTGCTTCCGTCAACTTGGGTGCATTAAAGCGTTCCTCTTATTCTGCCAAGAACATGAATTCCAATTGCAATCGACCCTGTGGCAAATACCTCCTAGCAGCGACCATCGACTATCAGCCTGCTCCTATGGCTATGACTGGCAATTGGGAACATGGGGAACTATTCTCTTCTCTCGTCTGTTGGTAACTTGGGTAACTCACATCGAAGTTGTTCACAAAAGCCGCTCACTGCACAACATATAATCCTTTCACACACAAAAGTTATTCACAGCACATAGAAGTCATTCATTCACTGAACATAGTCTCTTCCTGGGGAATGGGGGACCTACCTCTCTCTCGCATATGTGGGCAACTTGACTTAATCGCTCTCATCTGGTGGTAACTTAACTAGTAACTGGGAAGACCTCATGTGATAAGGCAGCTACAGAGAATGTATTTCTGGCAAGTGATAAAGCTAGTTAGGACGTATAACTTGACACCGGTAACTGAAAAGACCTCATGCAATAAGGCTGCTCCTCACCTAATATTCTAGTGCTGAGAGAAAGTCTTTCTGGCAAGTGAAAGAGTGTAGAGTAGTTCGGCCACACCTGACTGCAACTGGAGTCTTCCTAGGCAATAGAGAGAATCAGTAAGTTGGCCCTCCCTTTATCGCTTGGCTGCTAAGAGA
Organism: Pseudotsuga menziesii; assembly: GCA_001517045.1. NCBI lineage: Eukaryota > Viridiplantae > Streptophyta > Pinopsida > Pinales > Pinaceae > Pseudotsuga > Pseudotsuga menziesii. The sequence goes on from LPNX010434543.1 coordinate 379,756, forward strand.
GAGAAGACAGGCCAAGCAGTAGACACCCCCAGCATCAGTTTGGGCACCCGATAGAGAGAGAAGAGAGAAGATAGGCCAGGCAGTCCACGATTGATATCAACTCGAGTGTGAGTCGACTTTTCCCTCTAGAGAAATTAATGAAAAAGTGGCAAAATGAGATGATGATTTGCATAATTACGTATTTATAATAGTGTGATCAAGGTTTTCTCTCTAAAATTTGCTAAAATGGCTTCTTTCATTGAAATAAATGAATCGTTTAAAAAATCATTTTATCGATGTGGATTTATCTCCAGAAAAAACTGAATTTGAATGAAAGTTGAGCTATCAATTTGGCGACAAGACAGGTTTTATGTCCTATTCCTTTGAAGACAAGATCATTCCAAGGTTCGATTCCTCAGTGGTGTCGTTCGCTCATCAAAGCAGGTGCGGTTGCCCGACAATCCGGTAGCACCTGATAGTGAGAAAGCATGCCAAAAAGCGATCGAGACTCGGTGGGTACAAATTCCCTGCCTGAGAAGCACCTTTCCCCTTCCCCATTGTTCTCTTTGAGAGGGTTCCATTCCTCTGTGCCCTAGCACTATGATAAGATGATGTTGTTCGCTCATTTGCCCTTCAGAGTGTATGAACTAGCCCCATAGTAACACTTGCCTTATGGATGGGTGGTAACATGGTGACAACGCCGGTTCAAGGAGTAGACCTTTACTTGAAAAGGTCGGATAATAAGAAAGAAAAAGTTTTAAGATAACTTCTATTGTTTATAAATAATTGAGGTCTAAAATATTTTTCTGTCAAAACGAATAGATAGCATGGAAAATTAGTAAAAGAGACGAGATGATATTGTATGAGGACCCTTGAGTAAAGTGCATTGATAAGGGATACCCATCAATCAAACTTTCCCATGTTTGATGTGTGGATTAAAAGGGATACCCAATAGATGGACTCAAGATTAAAATACAACAAAAGATCAAGAAGTTTAATGGCTACCATATGTCCTAAAACATAACGCTCTATATAGTCAAGAAGACAGGTTAAAAATAATAAAAAATAATTTTAGCAACTATAATGATATATAAACACTAAGATTCATTAAAACTATAAAACAATGGAAAATTTAGGGAGGAAAGGAAAGGATTTGGTGGTGGAAATTGATTTGGAAGTTATAACGTTCTTAAATACAAGGTTCACAAGAATCGTTCTTGGTTATCCCTTTTTTACCAAATTCGTAAATTCTTACCACGTAGTAAGGAAAACGTCTTTAACAAATAAAGAAACTAACAAACTGGAATGGACAATATAGATATGTGCTTTGAAAAGATGATACTGAATCAATGGTCATTTATTTGTCATATCCCCTTCTCAATTCGTTGATGATACTACTCAAGGTACATTATAAGTTGGCTATTCAAATGCAATATGTGGAATCTCAATGATGATACCTCAATGTTTGGCCAGTAGAAACTTGGAAGTAGGTAAATCCATTATCAAGGAGTTCAAAGCTTTTCCACCTTTGCCCTAAAAAAGATTCTCGATAACTTTGGAATTTAAAGAGGAATACGTCCCATTCAGACATTTCGGCTCTCTTCTCTATGACTAAAGCATAGCATAGCCGAAAGGGTGTGCAAATGATAATTGGGAACTGCCATTATCAAGGATGAATAAATTCCTTTAGTTGGCAGGAACACTGAATCCTATGAAAATTTACATTATGAAAAAAAATCATTTTTCAATGCCCTCCAAAGGGAATCCACACCAAAAAAAGAATTTGGTTTATAGCCCTATGACAGGAAATCTCAAAGGGAAAAATATTTGGTAACGAGAACCAAATCAAGCCTAATAGTAGAGTAAGGAATTTTTGTTAGACAAGAACCAAATCAACCTAATAGTGGAGGAGTAAGGCTCGAGCAACTGGAACAGCATAATGAAATGCAAAACCTGGGAAGTTCAAAATAGAGAGAGCAAGATTTTGGAAAGACCAGCCCCTTAGGAACCTTCAAGATCTGAACAAAGATGGGCTCAGCAACGAATTTGGGATGAATCAAATCTTAAGCCTATTGGGTTAAGATTCTAGTATACTGAACGAAGCCTATTGCAGAGGACAAGTGGAAAGACACCGATCGTGGCAGGCAGATGTTTCTCTTGAAGAAGTTATGGTCAATAAGGAAGCCTCTAGTTTCCGGCTGATTAAATGTCGAGACAAGGTTTGTCCATGTTGTAAGTTGAACTCTAAAGGGATCTACTCAGTGAAAAGGATGGCTATATGTTGGTTTCAAAAGATACAAACAAATTTCAAGATTTTGGGCTTACAAAAAAAGGAACAATGGCACATTCGTCCAAATTGGTCAAGCTTTACAATGGCTGGCAGCAAAAGGCAAGCTCAGATCCCAAGAACCAACCAGAGGTAATGGATTCAACAGAGTAAAAGAACATTTAGATCACATTGTAGGATCTATCTGTTCGAGTGAAAAAAAGGATCTATCTGTTCGAGTGCAAAACCAGTGCTTAAACAATTTTTCGTTTAGAAGCAATGCTCATTACAAAGATACAGTCTTCCAGAAACAGAACATAACAATCTGTGTAATCAGATACCAAAGTAACTGATTACATATGCAATTTGACATTTAAGGAGATCCAACTCCAAACACAGCTATAATACACTGACTTTGAAATCACTCCAATAAAACAGCAGATTTCAAGTATAGAGATATCTGCAGTAGAAAATCAATCGGATAACTGCTAATAAACTTGGATTATACTGAATTTGGCGAGAGCAATCAAAGAAACAATCAATTCAACTAAGAATATTAAAAGGTTAATTAACATCCCTAAAGTGGTGGTTACAAATTTACAATCCAAAGAGTAGAATGGTTTTGTGGAGGGCCAGAGCATAAGCAGGGTAACAATCTTTACCTCTCAAACCTTCCAAGGAGGGTTACAAGATTACCTCCAAAAATGAGATAATTGCAAAGGTCATTCGATAATTATCATCATTAACATTAAATTATATATTCTTTAGACAACAAAAATAAAAAATGGCTACATGTAGTCGTCATTCAACAACAACTGAATGATGTTATGAATAAAAAATAAAAAAACCATGGTCAAACTTTAGAAATTTTCAAATAATGTCAATATCAGACAGTACTATCTTAGATAGATAGACAAATGAGTGCAAAACATTCTTAAAAAATGCAACCATTTAAGAAGACTAGTGACAGACGAGCGAAATAACCTGAGAATTACCTAAACTATTTCTTTGAGGGGAAGAAATCAACAGATAACCTTAACTGAGATACCCCTTTGAGAGAAAGAAATCAAGGGCGAGGTACAAGGGGATAGGGAACCGACCTGCTCAACCAACCATATGAATGTTGAGGAAAGTCAAGATGGCTTCCAGCCAGGCTGGCTGCAGCAATTTTGCACACACGGAATCAACAGAAAAGTGGTCTCACTAAAAATATACTGAACCCTTTTTCTAATCCTTTTCTGAAAGTAATATTATAATATGGGGATGATGATCTAATCTTAGGTTTTATTTTTTGAAAAAAATAATAGCTGCAGCTACGAGGTTTTAAAGCTACAGGCCCGGACTTTTCTGAAAAACTGTATGGTGAGATTGTTTATATGTACTGATTTGCTGTTTTATTTCAAGGTTTCTATATTTTGGTACTGAGCTTGAAGTTTCTATATTTTGGTACATTGATGAGTGGAGGTCAGCTTTGGTTATCAATGATTTGAAAGTATGGGTATCCTTATGTATCTTTATTAGCAATACAGACTTGACTTTGATAAGTGGAGGTCAGCTTTGGTTATCAATGATTTGAAAGTATGGGTATCCTTATGTATCTTTATTAGCAATACATTAGATATGGACAATAAATGTATACTACATCAAAATTTTGCATAAAACTTGCCACTTACAGCAAAAGAAAAAACAATTCACAGAAGATACCTTAATCAATTATGTAATAGCTATAGAGTTTGCATATTAAAATACGAACTAATTACTTAGATAGTTTACGATTGCCGTGCTGTCCAGGAAGCGAGTGTTGGCTTCAACCAAGCACAGATACACACAAAGAATCCCTAACAGATCCAAAACACAACATAAACACACAGCTGTAATTTGTAAATACACCACTTATAACCTACGAGGCAATCTCAAAACACAGGCATAGCCCCCAAATTCAAAAACCACCACGGAGACGGAGCACCAGGTGCAGGGTCGACTCCTTCTGTATGTTATAATCTGCCAGAGTGCGCCCATCTTCGAGTTGTTTGCCGGCAAAGATCAGCCTCTGCTGGTCAGGAGGGATCCCTTCCTTGTCCTGGATCTTGGCCTTCACATTATCAATGGTGTCCGAACTCTCAACCTCCAGTGTAATAGTTTTACCAGTCAGGGTTTTCACAAAGATCTGCATTCCACCTCTCAGACGAAGAACAAGATGCAGGGTGGATTCCTTCTGAATGTTGTAGTCAGCCAAGGTCCTTCCGTCCTCCAGCTGCTTACCAGCAAAAATTAGCCTCTGTTGATCCGGGGGAATTCCTTCCTTGTCCTGGATCTTGGCCTTGACATTGTCAATGGTGTCAGAGCTCTCGACCTCCAGTGTAATAGTTTTACCAGTCAGGGTTTTCACAAAGATCTGCATTCCACCTCTCAGACGAAGCACAAGATGCAAGGTGGATTCCTTCTGAATGTTGTAGTCAGCCAAGGTCCTTCCGTCCTCCAACTGCTTACCAGCAAAAATTAGCCTCTGTTGATCCGGTGGAATTCCTTCCTTGTCCTGGATCTTGGCCTTGACATTGTCAATGGTATCAGAGCTCTCGACTTCCAAGGTGATTGTCTTGCCAGTAAGGGTTTTGACAAATATCTGCATACCTCCCCTCAGACGAAGAACCAGGTGCAGAGTAGATTCTTTTTGGATGTTGTAGTCGGCCAGGGTTCGACCGTCCTCCAGCTGCTTACCAGCGAAGATAAGCCTTTGCTGGTCTGGGGGAATTCCTTCCTTGTCCTGGATCTTGGCCTTAACGTTGTCGATGGTGTCAGAACTCTCGACTTCCAAAGTGATTGTCTTTCCCGTCAGGGTTTTGACAAATATCTGCATGCCTCCCCTCAGACGGAGAACCAGATGCAGAGTAGATTCTTTTTGGATGTTGTAGTCGGCAAGGGTTCGGCCGTCCTCGAGCTGCTTTCCAGCAAAAATCAGACGCTGCTGATCAGGTGGGATCCCTTCCTTATCCTGGATCTTGGCCTTGACATTGTCGATGGTGTCAGAACTCTCGACCTCGAGAGTGATTGTCTTGCCAGTGAGGGTTTTGACAAAGATCTGCATCTTGATATTTTAATAAAACCAACGACCAAGATCTGCAAATCAAATAGAACACATTTAAACACTGATAACACAGCCAGCGGTAATCAGGCACCTCATAAAAGGGTAAAGAAAAGAAAGGAAACCGTCTAAGGCATTTCATATAGCGAAAATTTGTACCCGATTTCATCTTAAGAGCATTATAGACCCTAACAGAAATTGGAATTTCGCTCTCTAAAACGAAGACTTATTCAATTTAAAATAGTGCTTAACAATACGTAAATAGAGGCACAGATAAAAGTATGTAAGTCGTAACAGAGAAAAAATGCCTAGATTTACGACCACGGAAGCTAGTAAACCAACCCCAACAGAGTTCATATATTACTCAAAATGTATCACATTTCCAACCAAATCAACAAAACTACAAAACTGGCATCTCAACCATCATAGATAAAGGTGCAGCAAAAAAAGGCACAGAATCCCTAACAGAGCTAGCGGCGCTCCTAAACAATAGAAACAAAAGCCAAATATTTAAATTCTTCAAAGGAAGAAAGCTTCCCAACGTGACAGACATTAGAGAAATATCTTCAGGTGAAAACACAAAAGACAAGCAGAAACGCTTACAATTATTCTAAATTATAGAATCTGCGCTCACAAATGCCAGAGATCTTACACTCAAGAACACTAAAACCCTGTAAAACTTTATTGGGCATTCAGGAAAGCCTCTTTAGATGAAGCCGCAAAAGAGCGGAAGCAACGAGAGAAAATGCACTGTAACACTGACAGGTCTCAGACATGGTTCACACATCTACGCCTATAGAAATCCCGAAACACTTAAAACAAAAACACTG
>LPNX010434558.1:3581-24504 GCA_001517045.1 Pseudotsuga menziesii
CTTAGATACATTTCATATAGATTTTAAAGAAAAAGTATTGGAAGTTCAGTGTTTATTAGAATTGGATGTGGTATTGAAACCTACATCCTCCATGTGGTGGGTTTCTCATAAGCATTCTATTGCAGAATGGTCCCAATGCCAGTGGTTGCTAGAAATCACATTTGGCGAAAATATGTATTATATTAGCCATAAATATATAGGATTGACAAATCCTATCGAACACATTGAAAATTGGTGCACGACATCGAAGACATCACCACAACAAGAATGGGTTCATGATTTCATACATACTTTGGACATGATACTGAGAAACTAGTATATATTGATTGAGCTACAACAAGAAACCGTCAAGTGGGAAGAGCTAGATACCAGTTTCACACATATGTTTAGCTTTGCTGATGAGAGTCCAATGATCGATGCTACTCTGCAAGTTATCGGAACCAAGATTTGTTAACACATCCTTGTTCTAATGTCAAGTTTCCCTCATAGTAGTGTCACAATTCTGAATTGGATGGAATTCTATAAAGTAACTAGAGAACTTGATGATGGTGATTGACATGATATAAAAAATCATAAGTATGACGATAGTTGAGAAGTGGAGGGATCGGTCTTATCAAATGAAATTTTTCTGAATCCCCTTAGAACAAAGAAGGTGAATATTAGTTCTCCAGAAAAAAGAAAAAAAAAATTGCCAATATTGGAGACTATTGGGACAATGAGACAGTAAGGAAGATCACAAAATGATTGCATGAATTATAGGATCTATTCCTTACTAAATTTTTAGAAATAAATAAGATTATTGATGATCTAGGAGAAATGAATATTCCTCTTATGCCCGACACAAAACCTGTCAAGCAGCAACCGTATAGAATCAATCCAAGATATAAGGATAAGGTCAATATAAATATAGACATAATGCTAGACATGGACATTATAGATCATATCAAATAATCGGAATGGATTAGCCCTATGGTGGTTCAGGACAAGAAAAATGGTGAAGTCCATATCTGTGTCGACCTACAGAAACTAAACGATTCCCACCTGCATGATGCATTCTTTACCTCATTCACAAATGAAGTATTGGAGAGTGTTGAAGGACAAGAAGTGTACTCATTTACTAATGGATTCACTGGCTACCATCAAATAAGAATTGCAAACGAAGATCAGTAGAAGACAACCTTTGCGACATAATGAGGATGCTTCCAATACACGGTAATGCCTTTTGGACTCAAGAATGATCTTGTTATTTTTTCTATAATAGTAGTAGTTTCTTTTAAATATTTCATCCATAAATTTCTTGAAGTATACTTTGGTTGTTGGACAGTATATGGGATAGTTAAAAATCATATTGAGAATGTTAGAATGATGCTTGAACGGTGTAGATAGTTCCATGTTTTTCTCAATTGGAAGAAGTGTATTTTATGTGCTCCTTTAGGTATCTTGTTGGGACATGTGGTCTCTCAAAATGAAATTTTGAGGACCCTGCCAAGATTGGAATTGTTTTCAACCTAACCCCACCCGCGACTGTTAAATTGTTGAGAACTACCTTGGGACATACAGTTATTACATAAAATTTATTCGGGGTTATGTCAAGGTCACAACTCCAATGGAAAATTGTTGAAGAAAGATGTTAAATTCCAATGGAATGAGCAATGTCAAATTAGTTTGGATGTTCTCAAAGACAAGATGGTCTTATTTCCTATATTGGTATTTCTAGAATGGAAAAAGGAATTTCATGTACATGTCAATGCATCATCTATCGTGCTCAACTTCGTACTTGCACAACCAGCTGATGGTTCTCTTGATCACCCAATTGAATTTGCTATTATAAAACTATCAAAAACATAAAGTAATTATACCATTGTTGAGAGGGAGAGTTTTGTTATCGTATATTCTCTCCAGAAGTTTCAACATTACTTGTTGGGTGGTCATTTCAATATGTTAACAAACCATTCTGCATTAAAATACTTGGTCAATAAGCTAGTGATGGGGGGCAGAAGATAGGTTGATGGATTCTCCTATTCCAATAATTTGATTTTGAGATTATTGTCAAGCCAAGATGGCTAAATTCAGTACCTGACCATCTGTTGAGGATAGAAAGTGGAAAATATCCTACTAGTCTCGACGATAGTCTTCCCAATGCACAGTTGTTTGGATTCACAATGATTGATGATCACTATAAAGACATTGTGCATCTCTTAACTACCGGATATGCACCAGAAGGATTCAATACAACACAAACAAAGCAATTAGTTGTAAAAGCTCCATATTTCTAGCTGGTCATTGGGAAACTATGTAAGATGGGACCATATAAAATACTTCATTGTTGTGTCCTGGAACATGAATAACTGATGGTGTTGAATCAAGCACAAGATGGTGTCGTCAAAGGCCACAATGCAGGAAAAGAAACAATGTGCAAGATTTTACAGGTCGGATTATGGTGGCCTACTCTTAATGCATATGCTAGAGACTATTGTCGCATATGTGATATTTGTCAAAGAACTAGAAAACTGTCACAACGAGATGAAATGTTGCTTGTAACCTAAGTAACTTTGTAGGAATTTGATAAATGGGTTGTTAAATTTGTGGGTCCCATTAACCCACTAGGAAAATGAAAGGTTGCATGCCATATAACCATTGCGATAGACTACTTAACCAGGTGGGTCGAAGCAACACCAATAAGAGATTGCATTGTTGCGACTGCTGCAGCATTTTTATTAGACCATGTCGTGACCCGATTTGGATTCCCAAAAAAATTGATAAGTGACCAAGATACACATTTTGTGAATTAGTTGATTCGAAATTTTACTGAGGAATTTTAGATTCAGCATCGAAAGACAACGCCATATAACCCACATGAAAATGATGATGTTGAAGCATTTAATAAGATATTAGAGAATTCATTGACTAAGATATATAATGTTCAAGGGGAATATTGGGATCACAAGATACCTGTAGTATTATGGGCTTATAGCATCTCCTGCAAAAAATTCACAGGACAAACTCCATTCAAATTATTTTATGGACAAGAGGTTGGCATGCCACTAGAATATATTGTACCTAGTCTCATAATAGTTGTGATCACTAGGATGGAAAATGTTAGCGCAATAACAGAAAGATTGTCACAGCTGGTATAGTTGGAGGAGGATCAATTCATCACAAGATATCATCAGTGTGTCGAGGAGGAGTGACAAAAGACATGAAACGACCTTCATATTAGGTTCAAGCAATTTCATATAAGTGATTTTGTCTTCCTATATGACGGTAATTTTTTTAAGCATCTTGGAAAGCTTCGAACGCATTAGTTAGGGCCATATGTTGTCATTCGTATCAATGATGGAGCTATGGTCCAATTACTGAAGTTAGATGGTACACTCTGCAATGGGTTGGTGAATGGAATTCAGATGAAACCTTATCAGGATAGTCGTACTTTGATCGACTGAAAAGATAGTGCCTGAAAAAAAATTCAAAGTGTTGTTTACAATCTTGTTGCAAGTTTCCAATGTTGTTGCAAATGTCAATTTTTGTCACAATTTTTAAGTTTGTCACACAAGTTTCAAGATGTCTCGCAAGTATAAAATTTTATCACAGACTATCCGTCTGTCGCACACCAAAAATGTTATCGCAGACTATACATCTTTCGTAAAACAACTTGTGTCGCAAATTACAGTTGGAGTACAGTTAAGTTTAGGTAATAGGTGATTTCGGTGACATGATTTTCGGTCACATTTGTCATTAATGCATAATAAATAACTGCTTTTATGCTTAGTGAACTGATGGTTCAATTGGAGGCTTATTGGAATTATGGGGTATATTGCCCCATGTGACAGAATTAGCCGCCACTTTTTTCATTTATTACAGACTCACGTGAGTGAACAACTTCCTTCATGTGAATGCATATTTCATCTTCGTGTGGAATTTTGTTGATTCATTTGTATCCAACTAAGAAATTTCTTGATCCAATTTATCTATCTACAAACTCTTTGAAATTGAAGCCATTTGTGTAATGGAAATCCTTGCGTCGAGTACGAGCAATGTTCAAGGATAAGACAAGGAAGTTCCCAGTTCCATACTCACTATAGAATAAGTTCCATAGGTTGTGTCATAACGTTGCCACTCAATCCACCACAAAGGAAGCAAACTGGTGGTCGTGGCATTGTTCCTCAACATAGCTTCATAGATACCCTTGATGTTGAAGCATCTAGATCTGGGTTTGTGACAATGTTCCACAAATACATTCCACCAAAAAAATATGACACACCTCATGTAGTCATTCACAAGACTACTAAGTATCCATTGGTCAAGTGAGCCCATCCCAAAAGGCATCCATGTTATGGTCATTATTCTGCCAAATATGAAGAAGTTGGGATCCACATACCACAACTTGCTCAAGTTTCCTGAACTAGACATGTCGCAGTACATAAACTCTACATGAAATACTGAGGGAGAGCCTATTCAAATGGTTCCTATGGAGTGGGATCAAGGTCTAGCAAAGTCAGTCACACTGTCACTGATGCACATGCCCCATTTTGGTAGCATGACGAAATTCAATACATGTGTCAAACAATTGTTAGTTTTCTTCCATGGAGGCTACCTCTAGATAGATCGTTGCATTTCAGTGGATGTCAACCTGATTGCTTCAATCATTGGACTACCTCTTGTAGGGGTCGACCTAACGTCATTCTTTGCATGAAAGGAGTAGGATTCATTCCTAGTCAGTCGGATGAAGGAGAAATTCCACCTTGCAAGAGATAAGAGGGGCTTCTATATTTCCTCTATCAATGACAGCTGTTCGGTTCACATCAAAAGTGTTATCCAACAAGTTGTTCAGAAATATGCAACCAAACTAGTGTATTATCAGTACCATTGTTGCAACAGAGTAGTGTATTGCAGTAGTGTAGATGAATGGTCGACCTATCTATTGAATGAATCATTAGTCGAATCCACTGACACTCAAGAAAAAGGTAATCCATTTACCTATTCATGGCTACTAATTCCGATATCCTTTGTCACGTGGGCCGAATCATCTAACTATCAAGGGATGGACGTGCATGTTCCATGTCGGAGGTCATGCTACCATAACTTGTGGTATGAGAAGAAGATCATGCGTAGACAAACTAAAAACAACATTGAGTTTTATTTACATGTTGATGCACTAAGGAATCACATTAGGAACCAATCACAAATTTATGCAGAGATTTTCTAGCCGTTCCACAATATTATAATATTTTTTGTCGAAGCTCACCACATCTATTTGAAACTGTGACAAGAATTTGAGAGTCAATGGTTGACCAATGAGTTTTAGTTAAATGATGAATACATTGAGATGATCGTTTGATATTGGCTCGAAGAATGGAGACAACTTGTCGCAGATGACCAACTATTTATCAAAACTAACATGTGACAGGACGAAACATCAAGAACTCAAGCAGGAGATCAAAGGGGAGAAGAAATATGATGCATATTACCCTACGAAAGAAAATAAGAACCCAGTACGACCCCAACAGATCCAGAATTGGGAGATAAGAAAAAAAAGATCTGAGGAATCCAAGAAAAGTAGTAAGAAGTAGAAGACTAATAAAACCTCAAGAGCTGATGGCCTTACTAATGATGATTACAATCTCATTGTTGATATAATGGCGGAACTAGATAATGAAAATATCCAGAAGATCGATGAACTAAATACTGACTTGGTAAGAGGCATCACTGATTTACTATAGGCTCTATGTGTCACAGTAAAAGAAGTCAGAGTAGTGGTCACTCGAGAACCGTTCTAGTAGTAGGAACAATCCCAGTTGTAGTCGCAAGAAGTCAATCCTTATGAGGATCATTTGATCAAAGTACCATCACCATGAAAACATATAAAGGTTCAAGTGTCTCCTAAGGAACTTGATTTGGGCATGCCAGAACATAATGCCATGATCAAGGACACTAGTCATGTATGTGTTGACCTTTATGTAATCCCTATGTTTTTGCTACACAACATTCAATAGGCTGCAGTAGATGAGATCAAGTAGAGAGATCATGTAGTGTTTGAACAAATGAAACACTCAAAGAATACCATTGCACCTCTTAAGACCAAAGTGTAGGAGACAAATAATAAAACACAGAGATGGTAGCATGACAAACAAAGATTGGAGCAAGTTGTCGTATTCGCATGCCACGACTTTCCAGAAGTGGGAGCTACATATGAAATGCTCCCAGAAGCTCAAGTTATTTAACTTAGGGAGGTAGCTTCTGACCTCCACCAGTGTATTTCAAAGTTAGAAGTGAAGTTGACTCCTAGTACACCCCCTAAAGGTACTGGACGAGCAACTAATGGCAATAAGTTAGAATGTCAAGAATATTCTGAAGGCCAAGGCACTTTGTACAAAAGCATATGTGCAGGTTTCTCATTCTTGGGAAGACTTGATGGATGATGCAGAATTGGATCAAGTCATACAGCAGCTTTATAGCACGGAGGAAAATTTTATCGGTCTAAAGAATTCATTGAAAAAAATTTCGTTGATCAAGAAAATGAGAAAGGATGTCAACTTGAAAATATTGCAACAATAGGTTTCCAAATTGTGAACACAACAACAATGTCGAACAAAACATGTCATAGAGCTCCAGGTTGAAGTAGAGTAAGTTATAAGTACAATCCATTCTGTCCACGAGCAAGTGTGACAGGCGCTATGAGCGATAGAGGTTGAAAATTTGGAACATATCAATTTTCAACTTGTTGAACAAATTCAGAAATATAAAGAAGATGCTTAAAGACAAGCAAAAGAATTGATGAAAATCTGTCAAGACTTTTGAGATTAAACTCGATGCGACATATATCTTTGGATTAAGTGGCTCGGTACAAGCCACGAATGAGTGTTAGGACCCGTTGGACCTAGGAAAAGACATAAGAGTTTTTGGTCATAAGTTTGAAGAGTCCAATCACAAGGAGAGGAAGGCCGTAATGGAAAAAGAGAGTAAGTCAAACCTAGAAGTTAAACCTGTTTTTTAGGAAACACTGAATGTAAATAGTGAGTTAAGTTATACTCATAGTCTATTTTGATAATGGGCATGAATGTAAATGGAAAGATAATGCCTTTATAAATGTAACATGATATCTTGGTTTAGTTAGAGAAACAATCAACTGTTAGTTGATAACTAGTTGACGGTTAGAATAAGAGTCAAGAAAAGTATATAAGTTCAAACCATGACCTGTGTGCAAGTGATGATCTAATCAAGTCGTGAAGTTTTCAATACCATAATAATTGGTGGTGATGTAATCAGGTCATGAAGTTGTCAAGATCGTCATAGTTGGTGGTTATGTAGTCAGGTGGTCTGATCGATCCATAAGTTGTGTGTGGATCGTCATCGTATATTTCTAAGGAAGAGAACAAGAACAAAAAAAGATTTCAGAGCATGAGAAAGAAATATAAAATTGATCTATTGTAAATATCTTGAGAGAAGTCTCTAAGTTGTGTGCGTGGACCAAAATCATTCTAAACAATTGCTCATGCCATATGAAGAGCGCTTTTTGTGCTTTTACCTGTATCGGTTTCCATGTTAAATCTATGTGTCTATGATGTCTGTGTATTTTGTGTCTGAATATTCATCAGTGTGTCGTAGGTGATATTGATATAATACTATGAAATGTCAGAGATAACTATGGTTTAGATATGTATTCTTTATATATCATGCATGTGTTGATGGTTCTGTATATTTTATATGTTGTGTAATTTTCAACAGATCGATATGTTTTCTATGTTTTGTAGGTGTTAATGGATGTTTATCTCTCTACTTCAATCAAGTGGTCTATTAATGTTTCCATGAATAAATACTTGTTATCAACCCAAATGGCACTTCTCCGTCCAAGTGCCGACATTTCATATGTTGGCGCACAAAAGGACATTTCTGGATTGAAGGTTGCCTAAAACACTATAGATGGGCATGTTATAAAATACATTCACTATCCCTCCAGCTCGCCATATTTACCTTTTCATATGTCAATTGTTGTACGTGAATTTTCCTATAAGCAACCCACGTACATACACGACTTTTCCTATAGCATGTTGCATACTGTACGTGAGTATTTGTCATTACAACCCACGTACAGATCTGTATGCAGGTTTCCCTTATAGCAAATTGCGTGTCATACGCGGGTTTCCAGTATCAATACTCGCGTATGCCTTCCTTTGACATTAAAAATAATAAATCGCAATTAATTGAGATTTTTTAAGCCCTAAATAATAACTATCTTAATTGTCTCAACCCCCTCACTAAGTATAAATAAAGGCCTTAGGGAGGGCATTAATCAATCATACTTGGAGAGAAACGTTATGCTGGTGGTATCTATCCAGAAGTATTTGGAGCAGTAGAACTCAGAATCCTTTGGTTGCAGAGGAGTCCTTGTTTCAGGCGTTGGGTTGTAACCTTAACTCATTCCCTATTGTTAATAAAGAGAATCCTTATTCCAAATGTGTGTTGAATATCTTTCATGTATCATGGTTTGATGAATGTTTATGATTAAGCACTCTATATATTGTTTATCTAACTTGTCATATATACATGTATAAGCTTGCACTTGGAGGATTTGATCTTTATAGGTGAAGGAGAAACATCCCTGAAATATTTGGAGGAGAAGCAGAGTGGGAGAAGACAAAGCTTGGATCAACCGTCGTGAATCGGGTGAGTCCATCCTATCTTCCTATTTCCTTTCTGTACTTTAAAGATGATTGCCCACAAGTTTTAAGAGTACGTTGGTAACCCCAGACCTTTGGTTACAAGGTGTTTATTCCTAAACAACAAAACTGGTGACTCCGCTGGGGAACCTGGACTGCTGTAGGTTATTTCTGTTACCCTTGACCAGTCTTTGCGTTGAGTTTGTGTGTGGTATCTTGTCTTGGTTCATGCTTACCATAGTGTTTGAAAGCCTTGTGGATTTTCCTTCTTTTTGAGAAAATTTTGTACCTGTACGTGAGTTGCTCTTATACACAGTCATATACAGAGGCCTGCATACGTGGGTTGCTCTCTAGGACAGTTGCATACAGTACGCCATTTTCCCTTATACACAGACATGTAGAAGCCTTGAAATAGGGATTTTTGGGCTAGGGTTTGCTTGTCCTTGTCCTTTTATGATTCTTGTTTGTTAGTTGGTCCTCCTTATAAGCACGGTGTTGTTAGTTTGATGACCTTGGTGGCCACACCTTGTGCTTTCCTGTAAAGCCCTTGAGTTTCTTTTGTTTGGATTGTCTTATGTTTGCATTTTGAAGTAGGTCTGCCTATTTGGGTTATAGGTTGAAGTGTTTTTGTCCAAATTAGTGATCAGGGTTTTGGGAAATGTTTTTCCTAGTCTATCTTTAGATAGTGATTGGTTTGCCACTTACCTTTGTGTGTCTTCAGTGATTTCTTTTCATTGTACCCGACCAAGCTAGGGTTCCAAGTCTTCCCTTGTTGGTTGATTTTTGGTCTTATTAATCTGTTTACTTCAATTTGCTTGCTTTATACAGTTGATTTGATCCAAGTATACTCAAGTTTAGTGCATTTTAGGTGCATAGTAGTGTTTGATCATTTTAAAAAGTGAAAAGAAAAACATTTTCAAGCTTTTTGCATTTGTTTTTGCATAAGTAGTTTTCATTTCAGTTTTAAAATATAATCTCAAAACTACAAAAATATAGTCTTAGTTTCTCTTTATCGTTGCATTTGTTCATCAATTTATATTTACAAAAGAAAAAGAAGTTTGCTTTAGTAGTGGTAATTTGCTTTGAAAAAAATACACCTTTGCTTTTTTTATTTATTTCTTATCGAGTCAAAAACACCATAGTTCATCACTCCATTTCCTTCTGAGTAAGAAATAGCCCTTTAAAATGAACGCAATAATTGAAATTTACTATTAATTTTTATTTTCTAGGGCCATTCACCTACTAGCTTAGGCTAGACTTGTGGAATAGGAAGTGTAAACTTCCCATAAGTTTTAAAATTCAAACATAGTGGACTATTCAATAGGTAAATCCTTGTCTTTATCAATTGTATCTGGGAAGCTCCTCTCAAAAGGGAGTCAATCACATTGGACTGAGGAGATAACCCTCTGATTCTTTGTCAAAACGTAAATCAATACTTTTACGCATCTGGGGATTCTGTCCTAGACAGAGTTTCGGGCTCAGCTACCCTGCTCGTGCATACGAGTCAGGCTTGCGACTGTCCCCCCAGACTATTGGTATAGCTAAGGTAGCCTTTAGTCTCTTGACATATAGGGTTCATACCTAGGTAAACCGGAAGGCTATTTCTAGTTCACCTTGGACGAGCTTGGAAGGTAACCCTTGTTGAAAGTGTAGGAGGGCAGTGGGTGATTCCTCCGCTTGCGCCTAAGAACCACTTCAAGGACGCCAAGTAACCTTTCTTTAGCTTTCTTCGGGAAAGCATATCTTTCTCCCTTGTTGACTATTTGAGGCTTTAGGAAATTTCGTAGTGTTTGCTCTGTGGTTTTGTCTGTGTTTAGTTGGATTTATGGTTTGATTTGCTAAATTTTCAATCGTGGAGGACCAACCTATAAGAAGGTCAAGAAGGTTGCAAAACCTTCCTCCTCTCATCACATTGGAACCTCCACCTCCACCCCAAAGGTGGAGATTGGACACGGACAGTTCTTTTGAACCGGTAGGAGTAAGTGAAGTTCCAGGTGAACCATCACTTATAGCTAACCATCTTGATTTTGATATAGTTGAGATAGAAGACTTGCAGACTAACGAGTTTGCAAGGAATTTTAACACACCCATGACTAACTTAAACTATCTTATGATCGTCCAGGTTAGACCTTTTGATTCACTTGTTTTAGGTGTCCCTATGGGTAGGATTATGTCTACTACAGGAGAAAGTTCTTTTGTTTTCACCTCAGCCGTTTCGGCTGAAGGAGTACCACCTCGCCCGGTAAGTGCCCTTAGATCTAGCATACCTTCTACGCCTTTGACTCCAATGAGCCAAGTGGTCCAACCACCGGTTCACTCAATCCTAGTAGGTGCTTCTGGTGACATGGTTACTAGGATTCATAGTATACCTACTGTTCCTTCCTCCTTCACATACACTGCCTAGAGTGGTCTGGTATGATCCTCGGCTTTTTTCCAAGGATTTCCTTGGAATGGGGGACACATTCCCCCATCCACTCCGTACGTAGGCCCATCACTTTCTTATGTAGGAGTACAGTTTGGAAACAATACATCTTATGGGAAAAGTTTTCAAACTCTAATATCGGTCCTATTTACAAGCTCTCCCTTTTTGTTGTTTAGCAGAGGGATACCTGCTCCTATTTTTCAGACCCCAGTTTCGATTGGGATGACCAAAACCTCTTATACTGAACCTCCCACTCACAACCCTGTGGCTTATAGATGGAATCCATTTCAAAGTAATCCATCCACTTTGCAACCGGTGGCAAGGGGCAACCCCGCCTTTACTTATGGGCATTCGGGGGCAAGTCCCTCTAATCCCTAGACTGGCACTTTTAGTGCCCTGGTTCGACCCAATATTCCATTCCTGGCAACGTTAAACTTGCCAGACTTATCTAAATTGATGAATGACCTAATAAGGCATGACCCCTTGTGGGCACCTGTTCCCACCAAATTGCCATCAGACATCCCTAAATTCGAGGGAAAAGTTGGTGAAGATCCTGGGGCTCATGCCACCACATTTCATTTATGGTGTTCTTAGAATTCATTGAATGAAGATTCAATCAGGTTGAGGCTGTTCCAGAGAACCTTAACAAGTACCGTGGAAAAATGGTACATTGAGCTGCCTTCTACTGCTTTCAATAGTTTTTGGGACTTGGCTAGTGCATTCCTTAGGCACTTTTAGCTTCCGGTCCAATATGATTTCAGAACAGTCTTGTTATCTACCTTTAGGCAGAACAAGGCTACCCACATCTCAGATCATATCCAAGAGTGGAGGAGGCGAAAGAGCCTAATAAAAGTCACTATTCCTCCTGAGTTCTTACTAGAGTGGTTCCTTAAATCCCTGTTGCCCTACATATATAAGGACGTATCCACCTCAAGAGTGACAAATGAAGAAGAAGCCATTCTCAGGGCCCAGCAATTGGATTTGATTTATTCACAATCTGGGATCTTGTATGAGATTATCCCTGAGGCCCCGAGGCCTACCCACGATGCAGAGAAGCCTAAGCCTGGGCCCCATGCCGATGGTGTGGTTGGGTCCGTAAACTCTCCAACTGTAGAGTCTTTGGCTAAACAATTTCATCATTTTTCCATCAAGCATTCTACGATGGAGGCAGCAAAGGATGCCCCCTCCCCCTAGAGTGCAAATGTTTTTGCACAGACCTCTCAGAAGGGCAATCAGTAGCCCGGTGGGAAGAAAAAGAGAGGAAAGAAAGGAGAGGGAAACCAAAACAAGCAGAAACCCGTGAATAGTGATGATGGGGGCAAGAAAGAAAAGAAGAAGGTTAAATTCCCATGTAAGTTATGCCACGGGGATCACCTCACTCAACTTTTTCCCCTTATGGAACAAGCCCAGAAGCTGCTTAAAGCTCAACAACCAGTTGTCCTGAAGGATCCTTTTTCCCAAGGGCAGAACTCTGCTTCAGCTTATAATGTAGCAGGGGGCACTCCAAATGCCCCTAACCCAAACTATATCAACATGGTTCCATCTTTGACTTTGTTACAGACTAGGAATAAAAACTATGAGAAAGAGACTTCTGAGAAGGGTAAGGCTATAGGTGAAACTTCTAACCCTCTCATGATCAAGAATCCTGCTGAAACTATGCCGAAGATACCGAAAGGTGTCTTCAAGAAGACCTTGCATAACCCTAATGCTAGGGTTGCTTCAAACTACTCCGTGGTTGAAGTTCTATCCCAAACCCCATGTGCAATGTCAACTTTAGAGGTGTTACAGAGCTGTCCCTCCCAACGGGATGCCCTCTAAGCAATTTTAGGGATCATCGAGTCTCATGGCGAAATTTCATTTGTCTGATGTTAAAATTGGCCTACCTTACCATGTAGCCTTATCAATAGATGTCATCCATGGTGGAAAGAACATTGGAAGGGAAGTTGTTGATGAGCGTGCTTCTACATGCATTATGTCCTTGTCCTATTGGAAAGCTCTCAGATCCCTAGAGTTGGTCCCATCAAACACTCTACTTACTGCTTTCGATGGAAGGTCATTCCATCCACATGGTATCAGATGATGTTGATATACCCATCAATCCCTTACCCAGGGAAGGAATGTTTTCCGAGGAGAATATGGCAAATATTTATGCTACTATCCCTATCAACATCTCTGTAAATCCTAATGTCATGGAAAACATATATATATGTGCAAACTTCTTTCCTGAGGAGATTTCTATCTATACTACCTTGTTTAAGGAATTCCGCAATGTCTTTTCTTGGTCATATGAGGAGATGCCAGAAATTGATCCATCTATTGTTGAACATGAGATCCGAACATATCTTGATGCCAAACCTATTCGACAAAAGTTAAGACCTGTTAACCCACGTAAAGAGGCGGCTGTGAAGGCTGAAGTTGAAAAACTGTTGAAGGCTGGTTTTATTTATCCCATAGCTCTGACAGAATGGGTATCCAACCCTGTTCCTATTGATAAGAAGCAAAGGACCATACATGTCTGTACTGACTTCAGAGATTTGAATAAAGCATGTCCTAAGCACAACTATCCCACACCATTTATAGACCAGATTATAGATGCTTGCGCGGGAAGTGAAGTGCTCTCGTTTATGGATGGTTTCTCCGGATACAATCAAATTCAAATAAAACCGAAAGACCAACATAAAACTTCTTTCATTTGTCCTTGGAGTACCTTCACATACAAAAAAATGCTCTTTGGATTGAAAAATGCTTCCATGATATCAAAGCCATTGTCAAACCTTACCTTGATGGTCTTCCTGCACATTCTCATAAGAGGATTCAACATCCAGATGACTTACAATTGATATTTGAGAGATGCAAATACTATAAGATCCGCTTGAATCCCCACAAGTGTGTGTTCTGTGTCAAGTCGGGAAGATTGCTCTGGTTCATTGTCTCTAATAGAGGCATTTAGGTGGATCCTTTAAAAGTAGAGGCCATTGTAAATCTGCCTCCTCCTCGTTCTATCAGGCAACTTCAAATCCTGCAAGGAAAGTCTAATTTTCTTTGATGTTTTATCGTTAACTATGCCAATATTACCAAGGGTTTCATGCACCTGCTTAAACAGGACACCCCATTTGTATGGAATGAAACTGCACAACTCTCTTTCAAGGCATTGAAAAAATCTTTGTTGTCAGCACCTTTACTGTGTCCGCCAGATTACTCTAGGGATTTTATATTATATCTAGCCGTGTCCGAGTCGACCATTGGGGTAGTACTAGTCCAGGAGGACGATAATCTCGTAGAGCATGTCATTTACTATCTTAGTCGTGCTTTGGCCAGACCTGAACTCAAGTACTCCCACATTGAGAAATTAGCCTTAGCAGCTGTCTATGCTATTCAAAGGTTACGTCACTACATTTTACTGAAGACCACAACAATAGTGGCAGATGTGAATCCCTTTCATATGTTTTGTCCCAACAAATTTTCGGGGGAAAATTCAACAAATGAATAGTCATTCTCCAAGAATTTTACTTGGATTTTCAGTCCGCTAAGTCTAAAAAGTCCTTAGTTTTTGTTGAGCTTATAGCAAAATTTCCTACTGAAGAAAATGTAGCCGTTGAAGATGACTCATTCCCAGATGAGCATATCTTCTTGATATCCACCTCTGATCCTTAGTATAGGGATATTCTTATATATCTCCATACTTTGAAGTATCCTACAGCTTCCTCACGGGAGGAACGACGTAAATTATGCCTTCATGCTAAGAACTACCTCATCATAGGAGATACATTATTTCGAAGAGGGGTAGATTCCATTTTGCATCGATGTCTTACCCATGAGGAAGCGAAGATTGTCCTAAATGATTCCCATAGTGGAGCATGTGGGGGTCATTTATCTAGGTTAGCAACGGCCCAGAAGATACTACGTGCCGATTATTTCTGGCCCACGATCTTCAAAGATTGTGTGGAAGCGGTGAAGTGCTATCATCCTTGTTAGCTTTACACCAGGAAAATACAGTCACATCCTACTCTGTTGTTTCCCATTGTCTCGGTAGTCCCCTTCATGAAATGGGGGACTGATTACGTGACATGCAACCTGTTGGGACGCAGAAATGTCCATTTTTCATCCACTTTATCTTCCTCTATTCTTCACATTTCATCGTCCCATTAACATTTTATCATACCATTTCCATACATATATGTGGGTTTCACCTTATTATTTCCACTTTATTTATTTTTAGTATTATAAGTGAATTTATGATTTAATATTAGAAAATTAACATGTTTTTCACTAATATCTCAAAGTATGGATGGGCTTTGTAATGTGTAGGAATATGTGAAGGATTAATTCAAAGAAAAGACTTCAAATATATCTCCTCCATCATTTCAGGGAGATAGTTATGCAAAGAATATTCCAAGGAGAAGGTCATAGAGATTGGGTTGAGAGACATGTGGAGAATTTATGAAAGATATGTGGAGGATTTGAAGGGATCATATCTTGTAATAATAGGAAAGTAGTTGAGTGGTTGAGTGAATAGTGGATTTTTCATTATGAGATGGTTATTTCCTTCATGTATAAAAGAGAGTGCTCTCTCTTCATTTCATAATAATTATTAAATAGGATATTATCTTAGATTATTTTAGATCTTAGATTATCTTAGAGAATAGTAGATTGTAGAAGCTAGTCTTGACTTTGTAATATGGAGAAGGGAATTCTTAGCTTTTGTTCATAATCTTATTTTGATGTTTTCATGATTTATAATTGATTCTTGTGATGTAATTTAAGATTGTTTTATGGTTAATGTGAGCTCACATGTGTTGTCTTGTTGCTCTTCATATGTTGTATTTTTTTTATGCAATTTACTTTCAGTCGTGTGTTTCATCTTCCAGCATTAGATTAGCAATTGCTTATTTCAATTTAAGGGGGGTTAGATTAGATTAGTGTTAGTTTCACAGGGGGTTAGATTAGCTTAACTTCACTTCAATCTTGCATATACTTTGCAGGTGCTTCGTAATACTATGAACCTCGGATTGAAAAATTAAATGGCTGGGCCGTTACTACAACGGAATTAAAACGACATTAATTCGGCCCAACATTTTGGTGCCATTGTCGTGGAAGCACGATGGATTGAGGTGTAGATTTCAATTCCTGCAAGTGTGGTAGTGTAGATTTCAATTCTTGCAAGTGTGGTAGCGTAGATTTCAATTCCTACAAGTGTGGTAGTGTAAATTTTGATTCCTGCAAGTGTGGTAGCGTAGATTTCAATTCTTGCAAGTGTGGTAGCATAGATTTCAATACATGCAAGTGTGGTAGTGTAAATTTCAATTTTTACAAGAGTGTTTAATTTCTGCAACTGTGAAGAGTTATTTATTATTTTTTAGAGTGTTTTTTTTTACATAAATGGTTTGTTTTTATTTAAGATTTTCAAATTTCAGTTTTGGGTGCTGTAAGAATCCCTTTTTCAACATGGTTTAACAATGAGTATAAGTCTGGAACTACTCACTCATGCCTTGGAAAAAGTTGGATTTTCCTCTTCCCAAGAAGAGGAGGTCTTGGCAGCAATAAGAGATTTAACTACTCCTCCAAAATCAAATGAGGAATCATCATCCGAAAACTCCTACGCATGTGAAGGCGAACAAGTATTTGAACAGGAGATCGATGAAGATGAACAAGAGATCGAAGAGGACCACGGGGAGTTGCAGCATGATCTAAGGAGTGAAAACTATGCCTACAAAAGCCTTATCAAACAATGGTTTCAAGTGAGTATGAGGTTAGAACAATTTAGTTTTTCTTTTTATTTAGTTAGATCACAGCCACAAAAATTAAATTCGTTCATCTTTGTATATTGCCATTGTTCATTCATGGGATTGAAAGGTAATATATTCCTATTACTGTTGCATGTATGGCTTCAATGGCTATTTGATTACACGTAACTGTTTTCTAATTCCCAATTAGCATAGAGTAGGTAGAATTTTATTTCTAGTCTTTGCTTTCACCTAGAATAAGTATTATTTCATCTTCCCTTCATGCGATCGCGAGGATCAGAAAGTAGGATGTTTTCTAAAATTTTCAAGAATGAATAATTAATGTTTTGCAACATGCTTAATTGATTTCATCTTTATTTTGCAATTCATTATCTCCATTTGATAAAACCTTTTTCAATTGTTAAATAAAAATAGTCTGCAATTTAATTTTTCAGCTGAACAAACGCTGAAATTATAATGCTAAAAAGCAGCTACAACTCCAAGCTAAAACAACGCACATCTATTGCATTTTTTTGACATTTTGGCCTTTTAAAATTCGCTAAAACACAGTCGGGACAATCCTATTTTTAGGGACCATAAGGGCTTAGTTTTAAAACCTGTTTCTATCCAAATTATCCCTTTAAGTCTAGTTTCCAATCCAATTTGAATTCTTCAATTTGGTTCTAAAACAAAAAAGATATGGTCAAAATACTGACTGGGGGTGGAGTAGGTAGCTCAAGAACATAGTTGGGACAGTCACATTTTGGAAGACCTAATGGATGAATTTTAAAAACCTGTTTATACTACATACTCTCCTATTAATCTAGTTTACAACACAATTTGAATCATTCAATTTTGATATCGTACGGAGAAGATATGCCCAAAATACTGACTACCTATCCTAAATCTGCACTCTAAAAAATCTGCTTTCTCAGCTGTTCATTGGAATATTTGACCCATCAATTCTTATTGTATTCAAAACTTGTTTCTATTAGAGATACCTAGATGAATCTATTTTTATCTCTAATTATAATTACATCAATCCATCTTTTAACGAAAAAGTTGTACTCAAGATAGTGACCGTTGGTCTAGGCTGAAACTCACAAACAACATTAGGATGCAGGTTGTTATTCAGATTATATGATATACCATACCATAGAATTTTGAAAACCTGTTTCTATTGAAAGTATCCCTATGAATCCACTTTCTTTTGGCTTTGGAATCATTCAAATTGGGCGTGAAAAAAATAAGTTATTACCAAAACACTGTCATGTAGTCTACGCCGGCCCAACATTTTGGTGCCGTTAGCAAAAGTGCAGAATTTGATTTAAGGATATCTTGCAAACCGTGAGCTGGTTTTTTTTAAATTTGTATAGGGAATTCATAACATCATGAAGAACAACCGTGGCAAGTTTCATCTCAGTCTAGTGCACGGTTTTCAAGAAAATGACCATCATCACCTACAGCCAATTCACATTTTTCTCAAAATCCGTGATGTGGGTTTGTCTAATTTTTGGTGTGGAGATACATTATAATAGTAGTTACTTGTTTGAAAAATTTCAACCCAAATCAGTTTGTATTTTGTGAAATATTTGTTCAGGAAGTTCAGCTGCAACACATTTTTATTCATGCTCATCTACAAAAGTGCAGAAATTGAAATGGGCATATCTTTCAATTGGTAAGTTGGATTCTCATGATTTTTGGACAGGAAGTGTATAATACCAAGATGAACAAGATTGATAATTTTCATACCAATCCAATATACGGTTTTTGAGAAAATGACCATAATCACCTACAACCAATTTGCATTTTTCTCGAAATCTGTGATTTGGGTTTGTCTAATTTTTGGTGTGGAGATGCATTAAAATGGTAGTTAATTGCTTACAAATTTTTTCTATTAAATTCACTTTGACAATAATCGTAGATGAAACTAGCACAAGAAACAGATAATTTTCTTTGCAGCTTATGTACTTCTTTTTGCATGATATGTTTTGTTTTATGAACTTTTCACAATTTTTATGCTAGGTTGCATGAGGATATGCAACTAGATCAGTTGGGGAGGGAGAAATATATTCAATACATATTCACTAATAAGTTTTCATGCAGTATTTTGTACTAAAGTTTTTTTTTTTCAAGTTTTAAAGACATTCGCATTTTGCTGCTGAAGTGATTTTTCAAAGAAACACAAATTTTTTGAGAAACATGCTTTGACAGACAGCCTGAAGGAGCTGTTACTCATGATGTTTGCTCATAAACATCATAACATTGGTTGTTACACAGAAACCATCCATAAACTTGCGTCATGATTGTTTATCCATATTTTTCCTTCAGAGCACCTTCATCATCCATGTCTTGAAGTCCACTTTCCATCGCTTTATCCATCATGACTTCACACATGCCTATCTTTCTGAGTTGCATACATCCCTTTGTATTTTTCAGTTCATTTTTCCATTCCAGTTTGTCTTTTGAATAAAACCAGCTCCCTTTCCATGACTACATAGCCTTGCCATATCCATTGTTTGACTCTAGGATCTTTTCACTGATAGTCCTACCAATCTTTTTATACCAACTCGTGTTGACTGATGTGGGATTCCTTAAGGTCCACCTTTCAACAAGTCTTTTCCCATCGACCTCAGCACCTTATTTGGGATACAGACTAGAGTTCATTATTGAGTACCTGGAGGCTTGCATGCCTTAATGGAAAGTTCTCTTGCTGACAATCATGGGAATTCATCAATGTCCCTTGATCGTCAGATCTTGCAAGTGGCTCGATATCAGCACATCTATTCGCACTTTGCAAGATGTACTTGGGTACCTTGGCACTCATTGACATCACTGGTGAGTTGCCTCGCATTGGTTAACGGCATTCATCAATGGCCGGTAATCCAATGATTTCTCTTCATGCTCGACCTCGACACATTTATTCGCATGACTAGAATTGTACCACTGGGTTTTGTAGCGGGTGAAGACTATACATTATTTTTCATGACTCCACCAGCAGTTGCAGAAACATGACTTCAGATCTATGAGTATACCACAGTTTCACTTTCTGCCTTCCACATTTTCCATTATTTATCAGCAACAGTTCAGATTCCTCCACTTCACATTACAGCAGTTCCAGCAGTTACAGCCGCAGCAGCATTTACAGTTACATATTCTCCATGATTCAGTAGTGGCAGTTCTGATTCCTTTACTTCCCATGATCTAGCAGTTACAACTATTGTAGCAGTGACGCATTCCATGATGTAGCGGCATCAACTACATTCCTATTGCATCGTTCATCTACTTTTGGGGTAAGTAGGGGTATGTTGTTTTCTAAACTTTAATCATGCAATTCCTTTCATGCTAGAAATGAATAATTTGGAAAATTCACTCACCATGCTCCATTTCTTTCACAGCCTGTGCTAGGTTGCATGAGGACATGCAACCACATCAGTTGAGGAGGGGGAACTATATTCAATACATACTCACCACTATCATTCCATTCTTTTCACCACCATCACCCATTTTTCATCTCATTTACCATTCATGAGCATTTCTTTTCCGACAAATCCTCTATTGCACTTTGCTTCATACACATTGATATACATATTGGCATGACTCATAAAGAAAAGTCTTTCTTATGCACAATGATGCTTTCTATACACATTAATAGCTTATCATTTTCAGTGAGCGTCTGGTTAAATTATTATGCAGCTAGAAAACAGATGACAAAATGAATGTTGTTAACACATGAACCAACATTCTTTATATTCATGGTTGTCACACAAGAACCAACCATAAGGAAAATGCCAGTTGTTACTCATGCATTTCACATCATGAAATGAATGTTGTTAACACAAGAACCAACATTCTTTGCATTCATGGTTGTCACACAAGAACCAACCATAAGGAAAATGTCAGCTGTTACTCATGCATTTCACATCATGAAATGAATGTTGTTAACACAAGAACCAATATTCTTTATATTCATGGTTGTCACACAAGAACCAACCATAAGGAAATGCCAGTTATTACTCATCTATTTCACACTCCAGAAATATTCATTGTTAAAAAGACATCATCAATCAAAGCCAAAGTGTAGATGCCAAAAGTTCTTGAGAAGAGCCATACACGGTTGC